>CAUYMX010000591.1:0-29856 GCA_963573855.1 Lepilemur septentrionalis | reverse complement strand
AAAGGAATTCCTCAAAAATTGATTCATGTGATTAACTGTACACCTTGGTAAATTCACTGAAAATCATTTAATTGTACACTTAAAATGGAGTGTTGGTTGTACGTAGATACAGTTGGAGCACTAGGTATGGACTCTATGGACTACTTTGACAGAGTAGATTTTTAAATGTACCAAGATAAGTCAACTTGAGTGGTAATATATTTTGGGAAATCAGCTCACTATAAATTGTGACTGTAAATATTATTCTGTAAATGCTTTGTAGTTTTCCCCCAATAAAAAAAAAAAAAGAAAATAGAAGTGGGATGATCTGCTCAGCAGGATTGGAGGTAATTCTGGAAGCCCCCACACATGGGAAAGGGACAGCGAAGAGAAACCCAGGCTCCATGCATCCCCTGAGGAAATTGCAACCTGAGTGGTGGGAGGGCCCTCCACCGCAGATGCCTCTAGACTGATACAGAGAATTGACTGGAGGGTGTGCAGCTGCATTGTTCCAGAGAGCAAGCACCGCTATCTTGCAATAGCTGCCGCTGGTGCCATTATAACATCCCAACCCCAGAATGCTACTTTTGCCCAAGGGTCACATCTGTGACTGCTGGCTCCCCCTTGTCCCTGTCAGGCAGGAGGAAGCTGGTAACCCCAGTGCTCGGGTATGCCCCATGGGCAGATGATGTGCATCTCCACTGCTGCTGCTGCTGGGGGCCCTGATAAAGCAGGAGGCCAGAGGCCTGGTGCCTGCTGCTATGGCCTGGGTGATCCCGCTTAACCACACTTCCCACAGGACCTGTGCCAAGCATGAGTCCATAGCCCTCGGCACCTACTGCACACTGTTGGGGCAGCTGGACTGGCACCACTATCACTGACTAAGAGGCCCCAAGCAGGACTAAAGCCAGCACAGCTGCTGCCTTTGGATCTGGGAGGACTGCAAGCATTATTCCACAGATTCCCTGGGCACCATACCCCTGTGCAAGCCATGCCCTCAATGCGTGCCCCACTCTGCAGTGGCCCCAGCCTGCGTGTGCATGAGTGTCGTTCTCCACAGACATGCTCCATCCCACATAGGTATACTGCCCCGTGGGTCCACTCTGTCCTGCAGACCCACCCTGTTCTGGAGTCCTGCTCTGCCCTACACGTGAGTTGTGGCCTGCTAACCCTCTCCACACCAGGTGCCTGCTCTACACCTCAGGCCCACTAGGCCCTGTGAACCCTATACACTGCCTTGCATGCACCTCACTCTGCCTACGTGCCTGGGACCTTGGCACCCAGGCTTGCATGTGTATGTCCCATGCCCAGGAGGCACTCTCCATCCCATTCTGCCAGCTAGCCCCACATCATATATGCACCTGGCAACAGGGGCCGGCCCTTTCAAAGCTGCCTGGTGACAACCACAGGAGAACAGGGGAGACATAATAAGGCAGCAGAATTAAAGGCTCATAGTATAGCCATCCCTCCCTTGCCTGGTCAAGCATCGAGAGTAGGACCTAAGCACACAATCCGAGGACCCATCCCTATCTTCACCAAGCAACAGAGGTCCCACCAGAGAACAGGTATACCATACCTGATATCTGTTTTGAGCTGAGAGAAGAGACCCCAGATAAGAAGGAACCAGCATAAAACTCTGGAAACAAACAAACAAACAAAAAAATGCCATGTCAACATGCCCAAATTCACAATAGCTCTCCAATAAAGAACTATAACCAAAAGGAAATTGTTGAAATGACAGATATGAAATTCAGATTATGGATGGCAAGTAATGTGAATGGAATTGGGGAGATGGTAGAAAACCATCCCAAAGAAACCAAAAAACAATTCAGGATATGAACAAAAAATTCACTAAAGAGATATATAACATTAGAAGAGAGATAACAGAACATAAATAAATGAAAGTCATTTAGAGAATTTCAAAATACAGCAGAAAGCTTTAACAACAGGCTAGACCAAGCAGAAGAAACAATTTCAGAGCTTGAAGGCAAGGATTTTGAAGTCACCCAGTCAGTAAAAAATATTAAAAAAAGAAAAGAAAGAATAATCACTGAGAAAAATATGGAATTATGCAAAATGAATGAATATAGAAATTATAGGTACCCCTGGAAAAATCTTCTCCATTGGAAATCTATTTGACAGAATATCATGGGAAAACTTCCCTGGTAATGCTAGAAGTTTAGATATCCAGATACAAGATGGTCATCAAACACCTGGAAGAGTCACAACACATAGGACACCACCAAGACGTGTAATCTTCAGCTTGACCAAAGTCAAAGAGAAAGAGAAAATCCTGCAAACTGCAAGATGAAAGCAACAAGTTACTTACAAAGGAAACCCCAGCAGACTAACAGCAGATCTCTCAGTAGAGACCTTTCAAGCCAGAAGGGATTGGGGCTTCATTTTTAGTGTTTTCAAATAGACTAACTGCCAGCCAAGAATTTCATATCCTGAAAAAATAAGTTTCATAAATGAAGGAGAAATAAAGTCTTTCCCAGACAAGCAAACACTAAGAGAATTTGTCTCCACTAGACCTGCACTACAGGAAATGTTTAAAAGTGCTCTATACATGGAACAAATCAATACCTACTAGTGTAAAAATATGTGAATGTTGAAGCTCACAACTCTTACAAAACATTAACTCAAGGGAGAAAACAAAGCAAGTAAGTATCATTCAACATGATGAACAGAACAGTATCTCACATATCAATACTAACATTGAACGTAAACAGTCTTAAGGTACCATTTAAATGATATAGACTGGCTCCTTCTATTAAACCCAGAAGATCAGCTACTGATATCTGTTTGAAATCATTGTACATAATCTTTCCAAGTTCAGGCTTCAATGTTGTAAATGCATAATCTGCAATTGCAGGTTTTGCATGAGAAACTCAATTTAGCAAAGAGTATTTTCCAGCATTTGGGAATCCTACTAGGCCTACATCAGCTATAAGTTTTAGATCAAGGAGAATTATTCATCTCTGGCCTTTCGATGGTAATAAATTTGTAAGTAATTTACCACCAAGACTTCCTTCAGCTACCAATATGAACAAAGGAATGGGCCACAAATTCCTGAACTATATAGAAAGAACTAGACAACTTCTTTTTGTTGTTGATATTTGTGGATTTTAGCTTTCTAATTAAACTAAATACAGAACTGCTTTTGAAACCATAATACTGCTTACATAAGAGTTGGAGTTGTACAAAGAAGAACTTCAGACAAAACCTGCCCTCCTGGCAGTTAATAAAAAGGACTTTCCAGATGCCCAAGACAAATTCCATGAATTGGTGAACCAGCTTCAGAATCCTAAGGATTTTTTGCATTTATTTGAAGAAAACATGATTCCAGAGAGGACTATGGAGTTCCAACATATCATCCCCATATCTGCACTTACTGGAGAAGGAATTGAAGAATTAATTAATTATATAAGAAGATCACTGGATGAACATGCCAACCAGGAAAATGAGGCATATCATAAGAAACAGTTGCTTAATTTACAGATTTCCAATACAACATCTTGTAGTGAGCCACTGTCAAAGCAGACTTCTGCTAGTTCCAGAATGGATATAATTTAAGCCTATTAAAAATAGTATTGATGGAACACTGTTTAGCCCTTAAAAAGAAGGAAATCTCATCATTTGTGACAACATGGATAAACCTGGAGGACATTACGTTAAGTAAAATAAGCTAGGCACAGAAAGACAAATACTACATGATTTCACTTATATGTGGAATCTTTAAAAATTGAGCTCTTAGAAGCAGAGAGTAGAATTATGGCTACCAGGGTGTCTGGGGTTGAGGAGATGTTGGTTAAAGGATACAAAATTTCACTTAGATAGGAGTAAGTTCAAGAGATCAACTATACAGCATGGTGACTATAGTTAATAACGACAATGTATTATATTTTGAAAATCACTAAGAGTAGATTTTAGGTGTTCTTACCACAAAAAATAAGTATATGAGGTAATGCATATGTTAATTAGCTCAATTGAGCCATTCCATAATGTATATATATTTCAAAACAAGGTGTATGTACATAAATATATACATTTTTTCTGTGTCAATTATAAATAGTATTGGGATTGTGTTAATTTGAAAGCTTTTTCCATGGACATTTTTTAGTATTACCTTTTTAAGTTTTTTGTTTTGTAGGTAAGTATATCAATAGTAAAAGAAAAGTAACTGAAAGCTAAAAGTCACATTTTACAAGTTTACAATCAATCCACCTACAATATTCTCTGATATTCCTTTATTTATCATGTCCTTATTGAGATCATTTTTGAAAATTAAATAGGATTCCCTAGATTATTAGAATGAGCAACTAGGCTGTTGGTTTGTTTTTGAGTCTATTATGTACCTAGTTGCACTTAAATATATAATAGTTCTCTTTTCTGGAAAACCTCAAAACCCTAAATTTGAATATATGGTTAGTAATAATAAAGATTGCTGATAATATTTAACAGAAATCAGCAGTTGGATGTTTATGATTTGAACTTTTGGAAAATTTTTCTTTCCTAAGCATTTTTATTACATTGGAGGAGACTGATCTATAAGTTTTGCCTTTTTATGTCTTAGTCTATTTAATTTTCCATTTTCATATTTTAGTAAAGAGAGAATAAATAGGAATAAACCTTAAATAATATTGGCTGGACATGGTAGCTCACGTCTATAATCCCAGCACTTTAGGAGGCTGAGGCCAGAAGATTGCTTGAGGTCGGACTTGGAGACTGGCCTAGGCAACATAATGAGACCTGTCTCTACAAAAAAATTTAAAAATAAAAATAAATTAGCTGGGTGTAGTGGAAAATGCCTATAGTCATAGCTACGTGGGAGACTGAGGTGGATAGATCTCTTGAGGCCAGGAGTTTGAGGTTATAGTGAGCTGTTATCGTGCCACTGCACTCCAGCCTCAGCAGCAGAGTGAGACCATGTCTCTATAAAAATAAATAAAGTTATCAATCATCAATGTGATGTGATAATTTATGAGAGATTGCAATTCCTAAATTTCTGCCTGCATATTTCAAAAATACAAATTGAATGTTTTCTGTTTAAATGACTTTTATTATAAAATGTACATAATTCATTGCAAAAAAACACAAAAATTCAAACAATACAAAAGCATATAAAGTAAAAGATAAAACTCCCTTTCTTTTTGCATTAAGGCTCCCAGTCCTTCCCATAGAAAACCACTGTTAATAATTTATGTTTTCATAGAAATTTTTATGCGTGTATTTTCTGTCCAAATGAGTTCATCATGTAAATTTTTAACTTTATTTTATTTTTACAAAATAACAGCAAGTTAATGAACTTGAAAAAAATTCTTCAATACTACTTTTAAATTATTAGAAATTATTTGGAATTAATGTTCATAGAGCCTTTATATATGGCTAGTCATACTTTTGTAAAGTATTAAAGAAAAATGATGCATTGTTCTGGATTTAAATTTCTTCTTATTAGTGAATGTCTTTTTAAAAGTGTTACTTCACTTTTATTTATTCTATTTTCTGTTCCCTACTCCTACTTCCCATTCCTGTCCCCAGATTGCCTTTTCTTGTATTTGTTTTTTCTTCAGTGCCCAGGTATTTATTGTCTCTCACGTGCCAGGCACTGTGGAGGGTGTTATATATATGGTGTTGAATGAACAGACAGGACCTGCTGCCCTCGCAGATCTCCTATTCGATAACAGAAATTGCAGGAGATTGGAATAGCCTGGTTTCACTTTACAACAAAGGAACAAGAGTGGAGAAAAGCATTTAGAATTTATACTGATCATAGTGACCAAGTTTCATATGGGTATGTTTTACATTCATTACTTCAGTGTCATTTCTTTTTTTCTAACTTTATTAATTACTAAATATAAACAAGCATCAATGTGAGGACAGTTTTACCAGATGAATTTCAAAAGTCCTGACACCATAATTTTATTTGCACTATGACAAAGGACAAATATGTGTTGAGGATAAAGAGGAATACTATCCTATTTGCTCTGTCAGTAATGCCTACGGTACCATGCCACAACTAAGTGAAGTATTTTATCATGTGATTCACTAAAATGTTCCATTAGTATTTTCTAGTTACTGAAAGTGTATTCTACGTACCTTTATTTGACCTTTGATTTTTATTCTAAACAAAAGTAGAAAATCCAGATGCTTTTTTTATTTTATAAAAGTTAAATTTTAAAAATGTAAAGATTTATTTTGAAGTAATTCTTTTAACATCTAAGGTGCATTTTTTTGCCCTTAAACAAGACTTTTCATTTTTAACTTTCAAAATGCATTCTTGAAATCTGTACTTCTCAGACTATTTAATCATTGTATTACTGAATAATCTGAATATTAAATGCAATATAAAAAGTCCCAGTAGTTCTTGCAGAGTTTGCTATAACAGATTTATTCACCATCATGAAATACAAGTTTATACTAATAGACACTGTCTGATGTTAAGTATCTTGTATTGGGAAGTTGGATCTGTACCATGAAGATTTCACCTATGAATAAACAAAATTCTAGAAAGAAAAAAAATAAAAAAATAGAAAAGATATAGACTGGCCGAATGGATGAAAAAATATACCCCAAGTATATGTTGTCTCCAAGAGACCCACCTAACTCACAAGGGTTCTCATAGTCCCAAGATAAAGGGATGAAAAAAAAAAATATTCCATGTGAATGGAAACCAAAAGCAAACAAGAGTAGCTATTCTCATATCACATAAAAGAGACTTTAAATCAACAATGGTAAAAAAAAAAAATAGAGAGAGAGACAAAAAAAATGTCATTTTATAATGATAAAAGGAACAATTGAGAAAAAAGATGCAATAATTCTGAATATATATGCACCTAACACAGGATCTCCCAGATTCATCAATTAAATACTACTATATCTAAGCAAAGAAATAAATAGCAACATCATAATAGCCAGAGAATTCAACACTAAACTGACAGAACTGGACAGATCTTTGAATTAGAAGATTAACAAAGAAACACTGGACTTAAACAGGACTCCAGAACCAACAGATATGAGAAACATCTATAGAACATTCCACCCCAAAACTGAAGAATATACTTCTTATCAGTACATGGGATATTTTTGAAAATAGATAGTATGTTAGCCCAGAAAGCAAGTCTCAACAAATTCAGAAAATTTGAAATCATTCCATGAATCTTCTCAGATCACAGTGGAATAAAATTAGAAGTCAACTCCAAGAGGAACTCTCAAATCTACAAAAAGTCATGGAAATTAAATAAGCTGATGCTGAATGATACTTGGGTAAATGACGAAATTAAGATGGAAATCAAATGATTTTTTGAAATGAATGATAATCATAACACAAGTATCCAAAGCATAAGGAGCACACTGAAAGCAGTGTTAAGAGGGAATTCCATACCCTTAAATGCTTACATCAAAAAGACAAGAAGATCATAAATTAACAATCTAATGTCATATCTTAAGGAACTAGGAAAAAAGAACCAACCAACCCCAAAGCCAGCAGAAGAAAGGAAATAACAAAGCTCAGAAAAGAACTAAGTGAAGTAGAAACAAACAAACAAACAAATAAAAACAATACATGCACTCAAATGTTTATAACAGCATGATTCACAACTGCAAAGATGTGGAAACAACTCAAGTGCCCATCAGGACATGAGTGGATTAATAAAATCTGGTATATGTATACTGTGATGTACTACTCAGCCATAAAAATCATGGTGAACTAATACCTCTTATATTATCCTGGATGGAGCTGGAGCCCATTTCCCTAAGTGAACTATCACAGGAATGGAAAAACAAACAACAGGTGTACTTACCATTAAATTGGTACTAATCAACCAAAACTTACGTGCACATATGAAAGTAACATTAATCAAGTGTCACACAGGTGGGAGGGGGACGAAGGAGATGGGTAAAGTCACTCCTAATGGGTGCACTGTGTACTGTCTGACGGATGGGCATACTTGTAGCTCTGACTTGGGAAGTGCAAAAGCAATTTATGTAACTAACGCATCTGTACCCATTTATTTCATAATATTCTGAAATAAATAAATTTAATTAATTAATTAAAACTATTAAAAAGGTGAAAGGAGAAAAATATAAATAAAAAAGAAAAGGAAAATACAAAATAATGTGCAATGTGAAAAAGAGCAATTATAACATCAAGATGAAAGGTGTAAGCATTGAAATTAAAAAGTCAATAAACTGGGGAAACAGCATGTTAAACACGAGAGAAAAAATAATTAGTAAATTAGAAAATGGCTCTGAGGAAATTATGCATAAAGGAACACAGAAAAATGAAGACACAGAAAATAGAAGAGTTAAAGAAAGATATATCTGGAGAATAGAATGAGAAAGTCTAGCATACATCTAAAAAAAAACTTATAAGAGGAGAAAATAAGCAGAATTTTTAAAAAAAGATAAACTTCGAAGAGAAAATAACTAAGAAACTTTTAGGACTGCTAAAAGATATGAATTCTCTGTGTTATATAAGATCATGGAATACTACTCAGCCATAAAAAGAATGAAGTAATGTCTTTTGCAGTAACTTGGATGGAACTGGAGGACATTATTTTAAGTGAAGTATCTCAGGAATGGAAAAATAAACACTCTATGTTTTCACTTATAAGTGGAGCTAAATGAATGGTCATACAGAGTGGTATAATGGACACTGGAGACTCAGAAGGGAGGAGGATGAGAGGGCAGTAAGGGATGAAAAATTATGTTTTGGGTACAATGTACACAATTTGGGTGACAGGTACACTAAAAGCCCTAACTTTACCACTATACAATTCATCCATGTAACAAAATACCACTTGTACCCCCTAAACCTATTGAAATAAACTTTTAAAAAAAGGAAAATAAAACACAAAGGATCGATGAAACAAAAAGTTGGTTCTTTGGAAAGATAAACAAATTCAGTAGACTGCTAGCTAGATTAATCAGAAATAGAAGAGAAAGGGTCCAAATAAGCTCAAACAGAAACGAAAAAGGTGGCCAGGTGTGGTGGCTCATGCCCATAATCCTAGCACTCTGGGAGGCAGATGCAGGAGGATAACTTGAGGTCAGGAGTTCAAGACCAAGCTTGGCAAGAGTGAGACCCCATTTCTACTAAAAAATAGAAAGAAATTAGCTAGGTAACTAAAAAAAAATTAGCCAGGTGTGGTGGCACACACCTCTAGTCCTAGCTACTTGGGAGACTGAGGCAAGAGGATCACTTGAGCCCAAGAGGTCGAGGTTGCTTTGAACTAGGCTGATGCCACAGCACTCTAGCCTGGGCAACAGAGTGAGACTCTGTCTCAAAAAAAAAAGAAAAGAAAAGAAAAGAAAAGAAAAGAAAAGAAAAAAAATAACAGATTGAGAGTAACTTTACATTTGTCTAAAATAAAGAAGTTTCTATTCTTTCCATCTTACTGTATGGAGATTTATTACCTCAGGAAATATGGACTTGCCAAAAGAAACAGGATGACACCACCAGTTTAGGAGTATATTTCATTGGAAACAACATTCTATATACCAGAGTATGATACTATAGCACAGATGATCACACCTCAATTTTTTACCTAATTTTCTTTGGAAAGAAAATACTACAGAATAAGAAGGTACTTATAATCAGCTAAAATAGGTTTGTTAATCAAATGAGCAAAATTTTAAACAATCTGTCATTTGGAGGCCCTCCAGAACATTCCAAGTGTTTTTCCTCATTTTTAGGCTGACAGCACCCAACTTATAGAGTTGTATTCTAAAAATCTAGTTGTTTGGAAGTTAGAACAAATTTGCAAACAGAGTAATATTATAAATGGTGATTATATCCCTAAATAATTTAATAGAAGGAATGTAAGTAGTTCCCTACTTTTGTATATAATAGATTCCTAACCAGAGGATTGTCTAAAATTCAAAAAATAATAAAGGAGGTTCCACCACCCCTAACCTCCAGGGCTAAAACAAATTACACATGGCAATAAGACAAATCTTCAATTTTTAGCATTTTATATATGTGGTTTTCTTAAATATTATATATATATATATATATATATATATATATATATATCAGCCTGAAAACACCAGGCATCCAATTTGAGAAAAAGCCTGGTGTTTTCAGGATACTAATGATTCATACCTCTATGTAAACTGCATTATTTATGAAACATATACTTATCAATAGAATCAGACTTCGATCTTAGTTTTCTATTCATTTTAATAAACAATGGCAAAATGATATAAAGATTACATCAATCATCACTGCAGTGTAAGTGGGCAATGCTATCAAAGCTTAAGTTTCAACTGCAAGAAATAGAGAAGGCTATATTTCCAAATATCCATTAGTCACCTGATGAATATAAGTCTGTGTTTAGCACTCTAAAAGAATTATAGCGGTACTGATGGAGAATATATGAAAATAAATATTAGTACAGAAGTCAAGAACCACCTATGTAAATAAACTCACTCTCAGTCTGAGGCCTCTACCTATTTTCACCTTTGGAAGAAATGAAGGTATTTGGTTAAAGGTGCTACCCTGTCCATCAAGGGACTTAAAAGTGTGAGAGAGGGAGGGGAAGATGGCAGACCAGGAGCCCGCATGTGCACCACTCTCAAGGAAAGGACAGAAAATTGCAGGCAGATGCCTACCTACAAATGACTCGTGCAGGAAAGAACATTGTAAAACCCCCATAAAGGGATGGTGGACACACAGAGTGAAGGAGAAGGTGACGGTGATTAAATAAGACATCAGGAATACTATGCTCATGAATTTGAAGATTCAACTGATACAATGCAAAATGTCTCCCTAAAGTAATCTACAGATTTAGGGAAATGCCAATTAAATTCCCAGTGGCATTTTTAAAACTAGAAACTGACAAGCTCATTCTAAAATTTAAATAGAAACGCAGATGACCTGCGTAAAAGAGCCAAAGCAATTTTAAAAAACTGGAGGAGTTACACCATCCTACACCATCCTACATCCTACTTAGAGCAATTAAGACAATTGGCATTGGCAAAAGAATAGACATATAGACCAACCAGTTAATTTCTTACAAAGGTGCCAAGGTAAATGATGTTGGAACAACTGGAAATCTATATTAAAAAAAACAACATCACCCACCTCACACCAAACACAAAAATTAACTCAAAATGCATCACAGAACTAACTGTAAGCTCTAAAACTATCAAACTTCTATACAAAAGAAAATCTTTTTGATCTTGTGATAGGGAGAGATTTTAGATAGGCCATTAAAAGCATAAACCATAAAAGAAAAAAAAGAATTCATCAAAATTAAAACAATTCTGTTCTTTAACAGTCATTATTGAGGAAAAGAAAAAGCACACCATAGACTGATAAAATACTCACAGTACATTTATCTGACAATGGACTTGTATACAAAATACATAAAGAATTCTTACCACTCAGTAATAATAAAATAAAGACATTTATACCAAAATGGGCAAAAATGTGAAAAGTAATTCACAAAAGAGGACATACAAGTGGCTAGTAAAATACATAAAAAGATGTTAAACATCCTCAGTCATAAGGAAAATGCAAATGTAAAATGAAAATGATTACATGCCACTAATACTCATTAGAATGGCTAAAATGAAAAAGACTAGCAATGCAAAGTGTTAGCCAGGATGTACAGCAATTGCAGGTTAGAATGTAAAATGGTATAAACCATTTTTGAAAATTGTTTGGCTGTTTCTTATAAAGTTAAACTACACCTACCCTGTAACGCAGCCAATTCACTCATAAGTACTTACCCAAGAGAAATGAAAATACATACTATACAAAAACATATACATAATAGCAGATTTATTCATAATAGCCAAAACCTAGAAACAGCCCAAATTTCCATCAACAGGTGAATGAATAAACAAAGTGTGGTATATCCATATAATAGAATACTACTCTCTAATAAAAAAGAACTACAAATACATGTAACAAAATGGATGAATCTTAAAATCATTACATTGAGTGGACAAAACCAGACACAAAAAAGTATATCTGTATGACTCTGTTTATATAAAATTCTAGAAAATGCCATCTATAGTAACAGAATGCAAATCAGTGGTTGCCTGAGGCCAGGTTAGAGGAGGCAGGGATGCAAAGAGGCATGAGGAAACATCTGAGGGTAATGAAAATGCTTTGTATCTTGATCATAGTGGTGATCTCAAGGGCATACATCTATTAAAATGCAATTTAAAAGGTTACAGTTTATATTATGCAAATTATAACTTTAAAAGATTAATTTTTAAAGATACAATATATTAAATGCCGTACCAAAAGAATGTATAGATGAAATAAAAGAATATCTTCAGCTGCCTACTATCAATCATTCTCTTTGCCATCTTCTGGTTCTTGGCAAGAACAGGATGCAATAAGCCATCAAGGACCAAGCGACACTACTGCTTGCCTCCCAGAGAAAGAACCCTCTACTGTGACCGCTGTAAGTATACAAAGACAATGTCAGGATCTCGGAGACGACTGGTATGCAATACGATACCTATATTACATAGATGTGTGTATATTATAGTATTTTATATAGACGCAAAAAACTTCTTGAATTTATATTAGAGTTATCCAGCACCCAAGTGATTGCCTACCACAAAAATATATACTGCACAAATCTCCAACAGGGCTGTTAGGCAGTCTCCAGAGGACATGAGGAATCTGTTGCCCTATGCAAAAATCCAAAAATGACTAAGCCAATGCCCTCCTTTTGGCACTCTGTGCTCTTAATTTTGCTACTACATCAAATCATAATAAAGCTTCAAATGCTTTATTACAAACACCATAACTTAGGGACACTCTCTAACTAATATCCTGAAGTTTGGACACCACGTAAGTCAGCTTAGTCTTACCAGGGTGATAAGAAACTTAATTATACCTCTTCACCCACAGGTTTGGCCAAAGTACCTAATCATGAGATTGGTCTTCATATCCAAGTTGTAAGGAGTTGAGGGGAAACATCAATGAATTATCTTTCAATCTATCACCTCTGCATACCAAGAATATATGAAAATAATAGTACAATTTTGAAAACATTGAAGTGTCATTCAACAAATGCTCTCGCAATTGGCATATTCTGAAAATGTACATCAACTCTATTTAGCAAGTGCACATCTCTGAATACTATGACATCAGAGTAATTTTGCTAACAGCACAGTTCCTTGGCATTAACAAAATCTTTACTCATTTTGTTAATGGTCTGGTTTCAGCCAATTACTTATGAAGCACAGAATATATTTCTATTTCAAATAAGACTGATTAAGGGTCTCTTAGATCTAAAGCTCTTTAAATTGATTGCTGCATCAACAGCCAAGTCCATTACATTTTTTCCTGGAGAATTTCCATCTGTTTCAAACTAAAGCAATTCTTTCTATGTTCCTACTTTTAAAGAGGAAAAATTTTAAATGAGTGAAATCAAGTATTCCAGCAAAATTCAAGAGCCATAAAATAAATGAACAACAAAAAGGTTTAAAGTACAAAATGAAAACACAAAAGAACATTCAGAAATACAAAATACAATTCATTCCCTCCTCTCTTTACTGTTCTTTTCTCTACCAATAAATAGAAATACCCCTCTTTATAAGAAAACTGAATAGATTGAACTTCAGAATAGCACAATTTGTAAAGCAAGGTATTGTACATTTATTAATTCAACAATTTACTGGGTCTCCACTATCTCCCAGAGGCCATTAAAGTAGTGAAAATAGAGCAACGAGCCAAACAGACAAAAATTTCTACCCTTGTGGAGCTTATATTCTAGTGGTAAAGAGAGAAAATAAAAAACTAAACAGGTAAAATATATAGCGAGTGAGATAAAAATAAATATTATGGGTAAAAATGAGATAAGAAAGTGCCATAGAGGTAG
This sequence comes from Lepilemur septentrionalis, assembly GCA_963573855.1. NCBI lineage: Eukaryota > Metazoa > Chordata > Mammalia > Primates > Lepilemuridae > Lepilemur > Lepilemur septentrionalis. Next base: position 16,027 of record CAUYMX010000591.1, on the reverse strand, counting down.
AAGTACTTTTAACTATGATATGCAGAGAAAGACTTGTTGATAAATGTCACATTTAAACAAAGATATGGCCAAGCACAGTGGTTCATGCCTCTAGTTCCAGCAACTCGGGAGGGTGAGGCAGGCGGATCAGTTGAGGCCAGGAGTCTGAGATCAGCCTGGGCAACATAGTAAGACCTCATCTCTAAAAAAATAAAATAAAGATCTGAAGAAGCTAAAAAAGCCAGCCCTATGGACATCCAGGAGAAGAACTTTTGAGGTAAAGAGATTGGAAGTATTCAGAGTTAGCCAGATGGAGGATTTAAGAAGTGAAAGTCAACAAGACATGTAATGGGCCAAGGGGGATATACATCATGTAGGTCCTTCAAGAGTTGTAAGGACTCTGACTTCTATTATAAGCGATATAGAAAGACTTTAGTGTGTGTGAGACAAAGGAGGGATAAAATAAGACTTATAGTTTAAAAGAACCACTTTCAGAATTGCTGATCAAGTAACAGGTGGGAAGTACTTTATATCACTCTAAGCTCCAAGATAAAAACGATAACCTCTAGACAAAATATTTTTAAAAAGCAACAATTTGAAGGCATTTAAGAATGACTAAAAGTAGACAAAAGTTAAAGGGAATTCAACTTTTAAAAGAGAGGAATCATCACAATACACACAGGAGGACTGCAGATGGCACATTGAATAACAGGTTTTAATGAATAAATTGCTCTGGAAACAAAAAACAAAAACAAAAAAAGAGAATCACATAAGGTGAGAGATTCGCATATATATGACTTTTCTCAATTCACGTAGCATGGGGTAGCTAAAACTCAAATAGAAAACCTCAGAATTTTGGGCTTGTGGGGTCGGCAATGCCATTATTAGATATTTATACAAGAGAAATGAAAACACTTGTCCATAAAATGACTTGTACCCAAATGCTCATAGGAACCTTGCATGTAGTAACCAGAATCTGGAAACAACCCAGCCGTTCATGAACAGAAATACGGACAGTGATATTTTCATATAATGCAATACCACTCAACAATAAAAGAATTACTGATACAAGTCATATGAATGAATATAAAAAAATTATGTTGAGGTATGTTAGTCACACACAAATTACATAAGTCCATTTATATTAACTCCAAGAGCAAACAAAAGTAACCTATGGTGACAGAAATCAGAAAGTGAGGAAGAGGGTAGAGGGAATTGATTGAAACTGGGAACTTCCCAGGTGATGAAAATTTTCTATATCCTGCTTTCTATATTTTGTTATAGAACAAAATATGACTTATATTTTCTTTAGTCATGTATTTCATATGATTAAATGGGTATATATAATTCCTGAAACCCATCACTTAAAATCTGCATTTTACTACAGGTAACTTACATTTCAATAAAAAGTAGTAAATAAAAATACATAGCAACATTTAAACCTCATAACCACTTATATTAAGTTAATTCAAGAACATAGAAAAACTATGCCTTTCACATGGTAACATGAGAACAATCAAAGTAATAAAAGAGGTGGAGATTTGAGTTGTATGTGGACATAATTACCTTTTCTATACTTTTCCTATAAATAAAAACAATAATGTTAAGAAGCATTGAAATCTTGAAGAAGTTCTCATAGATATATTCACAGTTATATATTGTGTTTCAAGATTTAGCTGTATAAAGTATGCTTTTTCAGTCCTCTTTATAATAAAGCCATTCATCCATTCTTAGAATTCCATAAGAAATGAAGTAAGATTAAAGAAAATAATAAAATATCAATTTCTAATTTATTACTCCATATAAAAGACAGGTATTTAATAATTAATGAAACAATTAGTTGCTATACTTAACAATAAATTTTCCTATGGCTTATAGAGAATTTTCTTTAATGGTATGGGGACAGTATTGCCTTAGGAATATTGGCCATCGTTTTTTGTTTTTGTTTTTTTTTTGAGACACAGTCTCACTCTGTTGCGCAGGTTACAGTGGCCATCCATTTTTAAATGTAGGTTTCTCAAGAGGCTGTGAGAAGATACAAAAATTCATGATATAATTAAATGAGTTTATATTACAAAAAAATTTGCCTTGTAATTGGTAAAGTTAAGAATACTTTTCCAGAAGAGCTTCTTGGAGGGAAAAAAAAAAGAATACTCTTGACAGGAGAAAATCACATTAAACACATTTTGAACATTCAAAACAGATGAAACTGTCAAATTTATATTTTAAAACTCCCTAACAAAACCTTAAGTGCATGTTAAGAAAAGGAGTCAATGAATGTATCCTTTAAAGAGCAAGCTACTCAGAAGTGCTTAAAATGTGACTTACATATGTGTCTCATATTCTTATTTGTACAAATATTTTGGAAAATATATGCAAAAGAACTCAGGGCTTTTCCTCAAGCTCCCTCCTAGAGAAAAGATACATTGATGTCAAAAATGTTTGGCATGTCAGTTTTTACGTTTAATATAGTAGGAATACATGTAAAAGAACTCTAAACAGAATTACAGAATTAAAATTAAACATAATATTTAATTTCTGTCTGAAAGGAGATTCATAATTTAATAAACGCTGTGATCACACACGAATTAACATAAAAATCAAACAGAAAACTCTATTAGAACTCTGCTGCCAGTCAACATTAAAAAAAGAGGAAAGAATACAAATTCTAATAACTAGTGGTGACATTTTAGTCTCAAGTACCCAAAGAAGTTAAGATAACCTGTTAAAAAGTGAGATAGGATAAAATTTAAAAGTCCCTTCAATCAAATCCTGCAAAAATTTATCATTAAGATTATTTTTCAATCTGCTTCTCTCACTTAGATCTAAATAATAAAAGCCAAAAAGGTATTTTTCAACTAATGTTTGACAAGGACACAAAGAATACACAATGGGAAAAGGATGGTCTCTTCAATAAATGGTGCTGGGAAAACTGGATATTCACATACAAAATAATTCAACTGGACCCTTGTCTTATACCATGTACAAAAATTAACTTCAAATGAATTATATGTAAGACTTGAAACTGTAAAACTCCTAGAAGGAAACACAGGGAAAAAGCTCCTTAACATTGGCCTTGGCAATGATTTTTTTGATATGACACCAAAAGCATATGATTTTTTGGATATAACAAAAGCAACAAAAACAAAAATAAACAAGTGGGACTATATCAAACTAAAAATCTTCTGCACAGCAAAGGAAATAATCGATAAAATGGAAAAGCAACCGACGGAACGTGAGAATATATAGGTTAAGCATCCCTAATCCAAAAATCCAAAATCCAAAATGCTCCAAAATCTGAAACTTTTTGAGCTCTGACATGATGCCACAAGGGAAAAATTTCACAACTGATTTTATGTGATAGGTCACAGACAAAACTTTATTTCATGCACAAAATTATTAAAATTACTGTATAAGGCCGGGCACGGTGGCTCACGCCTGTAATCCTAGCACTCTGGGAGGCCAAGGCGGGTGGATCACTCAAGGTCAGGAGTTCGAAACCAGCCTGAGCAAGAGCGAGACCTCATCTCTACTAAAAATAGAAAGAAATTAATTGGCCAACTAAAATATATAGAAAAAAATTAGCCGGGCATGGTTGCTCATGCCTGTAGTCCCAGCTACTCGGGAGGCTGAGGCAGGAGGATCACTTGAGCCCAGGAGTTTGAGGTTGCTGTGAGCTAGGCTGATGCCATGGCACTCTAGCCGGGGCAACACAGTGAGACTCTGTCTCAAAAAAAAAAAAAAAAAACAATTATTGTATAAAATTACTTTCAGGTTACAAACATAAAGTATATATAAAACATACGTAATTTTCATGTTTAGACTTGAATCTCATCCCCAAGACATCTCATTATGTATATGTGAATATCCCAAAATCCAAAAATATTCAAAATCCAAAACACTTTTGAGTCTCAAGCATTTCAGATATGTGATACTCAACCTGTATTTGCAAACTATATATTTGATAAGGGATCAACATCCAAAATATATGTGGAACTCACAAGCTTACTAACACAAAAAACATACAACCCATTTAAAAATGGGCAAAGGATCTGAATGAATATTTTTCCAAAACAGACGTAAAAATGGCCAACAGGTATATGAAAAAGTGCTCAGTATCACTAATCATCAGGAAAATGCAGGTCAAAAACACAAGATGTGAAATGAGGTATCATTTCACATCTGTTAAAATGACTATTACCAAAAAGATAAGAGATAGCAAGTGTAAGCAAAAGTATAGAGAACAAGGAATCCTTGTACACTATTGATAGGAATGTAAATTGGTATAGCCATTATGGGAAACAGATGGAGGTTCCTCAAAACATTAAAAATAGAACTACCATACAATCCAGCAATCCTACTTCTTGGTATATATCCAAAGGAATGAAATCACTATTTTGAAGAGATATCTGTACCCCTATGCTCACTGCAGCATTATTCACAATAGCCAAGATATGGAAACAGCCTAAATGTATGTCAATGGAGGAATAAAGAAAATGTGATAAATCTATGTAATGGAATATTATTCACTGTTCAAAAAGGAAAAATTGCCATTTGTAAGAATATAGATGAACCTGGAGTGCATGATGTTAAGTGACACAAGCTAGTCACAAAAAGACAAATACTATATGATCTCACTTTCATATGGATTCTAAAAAGTCAAACCCATACAAGCAGAGAATAGAATGGCTAGGTGCCAGGGCATGAAGGAAATGGGGAGATGTTGGTCAAAGGATATACGCTTTCAGTTATGAGTAAGTTCAGTGAATCTACTGTATAGCATAGGGGCTATAATTAATAATACTGCATTATTTACTTAAAATTTGCTAACAGAGTAGACCTTTAATGTCCACACACACACACACACACACACACACACATACACACACATCCCAAAAAAAGGGGGAGGGTAACTATGTGTGGTGATAGATGTGTTGATCAATTTGACTGGGGTAATCATTACAAAATATATACAAATACCAAATCATGACATTGCACAACTTGAATACATACAATTTTTATCTGTCAATTATACTTCCTTAAGCTAAAAAAGAGGTGTTTTTAAAAATTGAATTAATAAAAATACCTTTTTTAAAACTTATTTAATTGAATCTTACTCTCTTTAAATTTAGAATTAGTCTTCCCCCAGTATCTGTGGGTAATTGGTTCCAGGAGTCCCCTCAGACACTAAAGTCTCTCATATAAGATGACATAGTATTTACATATAACCTATGCACATCCTCCCATTTACGTGAAATCATCTCCAGATTATTTATAATACCTAAAACAATGCCAACACATCACTTGACTTACATGAATTCAACACAGTACTCAGAAAGCAGCAAATTCAAGTTCTGCTTTTTGGAACTTTTTGGAATTTTTTGTTTTCTAAATATTTTTGATCTACAGTTGGTTGAATCCATGGATGTCTCCATGGATGCAGAATCCACACAGAGAGGACAGACTGTATTACCCACATACGTTCCACTGCAAGCACCACACAGACAATTTCCACAGGTAAGCCCCTATGTTACCCTAAACCAACAGGTAAAGCACACCTTTTTTCATCATATAAGTCAGCGTCAGCTACCATTTAAGTGGCATGACCTAATTTCACACACGGCTATTTTAGCCACCATATCCTAAATTGTTAGCAGAGTGAAAAAGGAAGATAGCATTATAGCTGCCAGAGGTAACACGATATAAAAGGAACAAATCTTAAGAGATAGATCTGATTCTCATCTCAGCTACATCATAGGTCATTTGGGATAACATGGTATAGTTATTTACACTATTATCTAAAGTTTTATTTCCCTACTTTTCAAAGACGTAAAACACCCACACAACTATATATATATATACACATACACACACACATATATATATATATCACTGCATAATGCCTGCCTGACACAGAAAAATTTCGCAGCTAACATCTATGCGGTAATGTAATATAATGGGTTAAGAGTGTAACAATTAATGTCAAATCCCAACTCTGCCACTTACTTAGCTGCACGACCACAAGCAAGATATTTAATCTCTCTAAGCCTCAATTTTACAAATACGTGTAAACTTTTAATGGATTTTGTAAGATATAAAGCACTTAGGCCCACAATAAACACAATAAACATGTTATAATTATCTTAATTAAGCATTTAAGGCTTTAAAATAATGTATTAGCTATCCTATGATATACACAGAATCGGCAAATGATAATTTCCAGCATTTTCAATGAGCCAATATACAATTAATTTGGTCCTTCTAACTTCTTTTTTGCATATTTTATATGACAACTGATTAAACCATTTCTTAAAAAGATGCTTATATAATGCAATTATTGGGAAAAAAAATATTAAACAGTCTTCCAGAAGACCTACTACTGGAAGCAAAGGAAAAAAAATATTTTTAACTCTTATAACAAGACTACTAAAGTGTAAGAAAAAAATGGATCCTATAAAATATTATAGATGATACTGGGAAGTGGCAATGAGCTGTCCTCCCAGTCAGCCACAATCACAAAACAAACAATACTCCACAGTGTACTGTGTTGTCAGTGTTTTTTAGATATCGTGTGCTGTGTTTTCACATCCTATCATGTCTACAAAATGCCCATTTTGGACTCAGGATATTTTCAATTTATGATGGATCTATCAGGATGTAACTCCACCATAAGTTGAGGAGCATCTGTGTATACCTTCTTTCTTTTACCTGACTCTACCTCTCAACAAAATATTATCATTTTAAAAACTCTTCATGTGTAATAATTTATGCTGTACATTACTGAAAAATACCTTTGTGCTAGTATGTGCTATACCTTTTGGGGAGCGAGAATCCTCTGCCTGAACTTTTCAACCATTTCTTGACCCATAGAAGACCAAGCATTCACAAATGCTTCTGCTTTGTCTTGTCTAAGACGGATGTTCTCTAATTGCTGCTGCAAAGCTGTTGGCTTCACATTGTGATATACTGCCTATTAAAGAGACAAAATATTACATCAATCTTTCATATTCATACAGAGATGTTAAACTGTAATCAATACAAAATTATTTTTAAATGATTTCAATCAAAAGAATATTTCACATTCCTATTCCAGACATTTTTGGTTATTTTACAAATAATAAAATACACAACAAAGGACCAGAAGGTTCAGAATCAAATGGCCTAAATTGTTCAAGCTAACTTTTTTTCATTTTTGCCTGTGGTTTAAGCAATCTTAAATCCACTTAATAACCAAAATATTTCTTTATGTTGGTTATATAAATGGCACCTTATTTAAAATTGTGTTTTTTCATTTACTTATTTCAAATAAGTATACAATGGTTTCTTTCCCTGCTAACAAATATTTTCCAAGAAGCATTTTCTCACAACTACCTCATTTACCAATTTCCTCAGTTATATATAATAAAAAATTATAAAATTTTTTAGCAACGATACCTGTTCTGTTTCCTACATTACTCTGGAACAACTTTCCCATCAACCCCATGCTGTGCTGCCCTATTCAATAACCCTTTTCTTCTGCTGAAGGACTACCAAGGGTTAGAACCTCAGTTATCTTTAGGATCTATGATCTGTATAAGGCTGTAATAGATAACTGGCAGCTTGTCCTCCTCATAGTATCTGTTCACTAAAATGCTCATGAAGCTACAGAACTATTTGGGCGGGGGGGGGGTAACCTAGCCACCTCCTAGGGGGAGCTGAGCCCATTCCCATGTGATAGAGAGCCTGGTTTGAAAATGAGGCTGTGGTGTGGCAGGGGCCAGAAATCCTCTAAGCTTTCAGAAGCATCCAGAATACCTGCCATCAGCTCCTGAATCAGGGATTTTCAGCACTACCTCTGAGCCATGGGGTTGGCTGCCCAGCCAGGCTTCCAGGCCCTGAGGACATGTGGTCAGGTTCAGCAAGCACCAGTGTGTAGAGTGTGGGAGGGAGCTTCTCCTTTGGGAAGCAGATAGCCATGCAGGTAGAATTGTTATCTCCCAAATGGCCAAGTATAGTGCCCCCTGCTCCAGGCCCATTGGGGACCACCACTCAGGGTTTGGGGTAGGCAGGAGGGCAGTTTTTCCAGCCACCCCAGTCTGTCAGGCAGAACGCAGTAGTGTCTTCATAGGAAACTCTTTCAGGTCAGGGGATTAATTTTCCTGTTTATTATTTGGGGGGATAGGGTAGGGTGGGTATAGTAGTATTTTACCACGGTGCTTCTAAGTTACTTAAAAAAAAAAATACTGTCTACAAAAATTTTTTTTCTTTTATTTGCTTGAGTTCACATCAGTGATGGTCACAGCTTTGATGGTCACAAGGCTGCCTTCTTGTTGAGCAGGCAGTTCCTCTTCTGCTGGCCTGCCAGACCTCCAAGGTCAGGCCCTGGGCCCTAGCCCCTCATCCCTTCTCCATAGCCCCTCTTTCCAAACAGAAAAGGCCATGGTCAGGGTGTTTTTCCCATGTAAACAAACACTTAACTTGTTTAACAGAAATGCCAGCAAGTAACCTATTGGGAAAGGTGGAGAAGTGAATTACCTTTCCAGTTTCCAGGGATTTATTACTAGTATGGGTCCTTTCTGATACCACCAGGATCACTCCAGGCAAAGTGGAGCAGAAGGCTGCTGAGGGTGTGGGTGAGTCATGGCAGCCCCCAGCTCAAAGGGCAAGCCAGCTTCTAAGCCTAGATTCACTTGCAAGCTTCAGTCTCTGGACCATTTGGTGTTCACAGATGTTAGGGTTGGGGGCTAGGTTTGGATTTGATTCTTAGATAGGAGGGCATCTTTAGATTTTAAGGCTTCTGAACCTCAATCCCTGGACCAGGCAGTCATCACAGAAGAACAGTTACCTTCTCCACTTGGTGGCACAGGAGATAAGGTGGGGAGGGATGCGTGGGTTCATTTGGCCTTGCTCTGTGCAAGGTGAAACGGTATCTGTTTTCCCTCTCCATTTTCCCTAACTGGATGAAAAAGATACATTCTGGATCTCTTTTGTTAGAGAATCAGCCAGTTTGAGGGGAAATGGGAAGCCAGAGATGAGAATCCTTTGAAAAGATTGTAAACTACTGATTTTTGTTCTTTCAAGCTTATTTGTAAATATCTATTTGAATGCTGTGTATTTGTACAGGAATTTGAGCAAAAAATGTATAGAGTTTGATGTCCAACTGGTATTCAGCCCTATAAATGTGTTTTTAACCTCTGGGATTCTGTGCTTATTTAAAACAAAAAAACTTCTAACCATTTCTTTTGTGTATTCATGTTTAAAGAAAAAGTGATTTAAAATGATCTTACCTGTACCAGAAAAGCAAAGTTAAAAAAAATTTTGTACCAGTGCCCCCAAGAGGTATTTTACTGTATACATTGTGGTAGCATGTTCACAATCCAAGACATAATGCGAATTTTAGATATAAATATCTACCACTTGACTTTTTCCCCCCTTTCCCGCTCCCTTGAGTCCTGTGATGTAAATTAAAGATGAATACCTGATACTGATCCACTGAATTCACTGAATGGGGGCGATAGATGTGCCCCCTCCAACCCTTGTTGCTGGGCTCCAAGCCCTCCTAGCCCCATAGCCAAGTCCTGTCTGCACTGAGCAGAGCCAACCCTTTCCGCGTGAAGGGAGGCAGCCCAAGAGCAAACATCCTCCCGTGCTTGTCTGCTGACCCATGCACGGGACCGCACGCAGTAAGCCCCTTGGCAGCCAACGGGCCTGAGGGCTTTGCTGGGAAGGAGGCGGTGGGCCAGCCACCTCGGCCACGCTTCTGGAACTGGTGAGGAACTGGGGAGCTCTTCCAGGAGTCGGGGATAAACTCCCCAAGTCCCCCTGACCTCCTCACTCTGAAGTGATCCGAAAGCCTCCGCAGTAGCCCTGGCCGGGCGCTTCCTCCAGAAATCTAGGGTGGCAACCCAGTTTGGCCGGCCTCTGTCCCTCCCTCTGGCAGCTCCTGCAACCGGAGTCTGTCCGGCCGGCTGGTCTTCTCCTGCCAGCCCGTGCAAGGTGGGCTCTGGTCAGCCGGGGATCAAGCAGATGTGCGCCTGAGCCTCGAAGACGTTTCCCAAAGGGCACGCCTACGCGGTGGTTTGACAAAAGGAAACAAACTTCTGAGCCTTGCCTGGAGCGGCCCGCCCTCCCTGCTTGCCCTATTGGGTCGCGCGCGGCTGACCCCAAAACTCCTGACCTGCCCACGAGTTGGGCCCTGGGCGAGGAGATCCACAAGGTTTTCAAGGCGGGCGCAGGGCCAAGGGCAGGGAGTACGCAGAACAACGCAGCAGATGCGGGGCGACGACCCCTCTGCCTCAACCAACACGGCTGCCCCTGCCCAAGATCGCTACAGAACTATTTAAACTTTTATTTCACAAGTATTCCTAGTTAACCAACCAACAGGAATTTACTGAGGATCTATTTTAAGCCCAGCAATTTGATAGACTTATACAAGATGCACAAAAAATATAATCCTCACTCCCCATAAAAGTTCAAAATCTAGTGAAGGAGACATAATTGACACACGTAAACTAATGAAAGATTAACTGTGCTCTACTATGATAAGCCAAGGATAAAAAACATCCAAATAGGGAAAGATAGCAAGTATAGGCACCAAGGCTGAAATAAAGGAGGTGTGACTTGAACAGGAGCTTAAATAATGAACAGAATTTAGATTAGAAAAGATGCAGAATGGCAGCTCAGTAGGAAGAAATATTATGACAATACTTCTTTGCTAAGTGTCCTTTTTATCCTCCTAGTCAAATGTATCCCCCAAATCATTTATTTAATTTGTTAAATAAAATGTGTTCATTTTTCCAAATTATTATAGCAAGTAGCAATGGATTCAAATCTCTTATAACTGTCTCTAATGAGTCTCGATTCATATTGTCAAATACTTTATAAATCTTCAAATAATTTTACTACATTGCAATTCTTGAGTAAAATATATTCACAGCTTTCATCTTGCATACTTTTTTATAAAAACATAGAAAGTCATATATATCATAGCACTCAAAATATGTAATAAACTATGGTCAGGAAATTTGAAGCAATAAAAATACCTGTTCTAAAATAAATGATATTGTTTCAAGAACTAGGTGAAGATCTTGTTTCTCTAGAGAAAATGCAGCTTGAAGTTTTTCTTCTTCTTCTTCACTGAAACTGCTCTCAGCCTACAACACAAATAATAATCTGTTAGTACACATTCAGGTATTCAAAACTTATACTTAAGACAGAAAATTCATTTATTCATATATGAGATGAAAACTTTAAAGAAAAGTGAATATATGGTGAAAATAAATTGATATGCTTATAAATTTCTAAAATGTATGGTACCCATTATAGATTTTTGTAAACACAGTAAATTGAATTAAAAGTTGTAATTATGAACTTCAAAGTTCTGCACTGCAGTACCCTAAAGAACTGCTGAGATACACTGAGGATTTTTAACTTTAATTAAAAAAAGAACTCACTTCTGTGCTTTCACATTTCTTGTGCCTGATTTTCATAGTTCTTCCATTTTATTTCATGATCAGCAGTCATTTCATGAAGCTGCAGCACAGTTACTTCAACAGGCTTTGTGTGAGGCCTAAAAGTCTCTCCAATGGAGGCAAGTATATGAGTTTTTTTATTGCATGAGTTGTGACAGCTACTTTTGAAGCTGAGAGGCCACAAATGTTTATTTCTGAATTCCTAGCTCTGGAAGTTCATCTGACTTCCATCAGTGTTTCCCAGTGCAGACTGTTGGCATGCTGGATTGGACAATTCTTTGTGCAAGACTGTCTTACACATTGCAAGATCTTTAAAAGTCCCTGGCTATTAAATGCCATCAGTACCCCTCCACACATTGTAGCAAAACAAAAACAAACCCCATGTATCTGTGTATGCTAGGATGAGCCAGGAAAATGGCCAGTTCAAAAAAGGACCCCTAGGCTGGGCGCAGTGGCTCATGCCTGTAATCCTAGCACTTTGGAAGGCCCGGAGTTCAAGACCAACCTGGACAACATAGCAAGACCCTGTCTCTACAAAAAAATTAAAAATTAGCCATGTGTATTGGCATGTACTGGTAGTCCTAGCTACTCAGGAGGCTGAGACCAGAGGATTACTTGAGCCCAGGAATCCAAGATTACAGTAAGCTGTGATTGTGCCACTGCACTCCAGCCTGGGTGACACAGCAATACCTTAACAAAAAAAAAAAAAAAAAAAGACACCCACCCCAACCCAGATCCATGGTCAAGCATGCCCATATTCTATACCTAAGCTGTCTCAGTTTCCTCATGTTGATTCTTACTAGGAATTCCAAGGAACCAGTCTGTACAAAAAAAAAAAGATATCTTCTGCCCATAAACAGATTAAATTTGGTAAAATCAAAGTGCCAAGCTGATGGCATTTACAGTGGCAACCAAATCCCTAAAACTCTTCACCAACCTACCTGCCTCAGGTTCTACTATTCTAAGGGCTCTGCTTGTCTCAAGGCATTAAGGGAAGCTGGCAGATCTTGAAATTCACTACAAACTTGATTTGAGAGCCCTTATCACAGTAAGAGCCCCTCTAAAAGATCAGCCCCTGAAACTGTCTAGGGAAAAAAAATTTATACCTTTCTTTATATATTCTTAGCAGGAAAGTATTACATGCATATATTTCTATTTTCAGTAGCTTCAGTTTTTAACAAGTACACCTTCTCAACTCCACTCCACTACCTCTGATGGCATAGCATTCAAGCATCTCTATAGAATACTTCAGTCACTCAGTTAACTCTAGGATAGATATAATTTATTCTCAACTCCAGATGTGACTGAAACAGTCAAAAACAAACTACACATAACAATTGTCCCTGCAAGTATTCCACCCTCCCTCAGTATAAAGAACAAAAAAATGTGTACAAGAGTTTCTTATCCCATATTGTTTTACATATTTAAGAAGGCAAAAATCAGCTAAAGAAATAAAACAGGACTTCTATTATCTACTGCCTACATCATTCACTTTTGGGCTGATTTAGAAAATGTTTCATACTCCTTTCTGAGATTTAATGGGGTAAGTGATGGATTCTGGAGCCAGACTGCCTTTTCAGCTAGCTATGTGACCTTGGGCAGCAAGTTACTTAATTGGTTTCTATCTCAGTTTCTTCATAGATAAAGTGAGGATGACAATAGCACCTACTTCTCAAGCTGCTGTTAGGATTAGATGCATTAACAATACAAAGCCATGAGAATAGGACCAAACATGGAGGGAGCAAGGTAACTTTATAAATAGCAAATATCACAAAATGCTGCAATTATTGTTCCTCCTGTTCCTCCATTCACATCATAAATTCCTTATAGGCAGGAATATAGTGACCTGCATTTGTTTTGTGTCATTGTAAGAAAAAGAATAAACTCCAAGAATATTTATTGAGTGCCGACTATATAAGTAGTATCATATTAGGTATAAGAAGTAAAAGACATGATCCTCAAGACGTTTAAGGCCAGAGGAAGGCAAATTGATAAAAAGGTTTACAGATTTGGTGGCCTTCTAATCATGAAACAAATACTTACGATGCAGTACAAGTGAGGTAAGAATGAACCAAGTGTTTTGGAAGCACAGAAGAGAGAACACCAAACTCTGCTGAGAATGAGACTGAAAAATGGTTAAAGGATAAATAGTTTACTCAGTAAATAAGGGAAGAAGGACATTTGTAGGCAAGGGAAGAGTAAATGCATAGACACATAGTTGAGAAAGTTCATAGCAAGTTGTAGTAAAAGAGCACTGTACAGTGTGACTGTAGCACTTACAAAGTGGAGAGAATGAAGGTTGCAGCCATATTATAATGAGTCTTGCACACAACAGTAGGATTTTGAACTTTTCTCCACAGGGCAATCGACAGTCACTGATGGCTCTGAATACTATAAAAATATGGTCAATCTTGTTTTTGGAAAAAAAATATTTAGAAAGGTAACTGGGATAGTATTATGAAGAAGTGACAGGAATCAAGAAGGTTATAGGCAAGGATACCTGTTTGAAGGTAACTATTGTCATCTAACGGAGAGATAATAAGGATCTGAACTAGGACTGGGAGAACTTGGATATTAGAGACATTTCAAAGGGAGAAAAGACATGGCCCTGGGGCTAGCCTCTGGGCAGGAAAAAGAAGTGGGAAGATTAAAAGTCCCAGTTCTCACTGGGTAGTGATAACTGGCACCAAGCAGAGCTGTTAGTGGCTGCTCCATAAACACATGTCAGATGGAGTTAAACTTTTATAACCTGATAAAGAAATTAACTTGGATTGGTACCAGGCAGTGAATTACTAAATATCCATGTCTAAAACAACTACACCCTTAAAGTAAAAGAGGAACAAAATTAAATGAAAGATTAGATATTGGCTGATAGCAAATACCACAGAATTATTTTTAAGGGGGAAAAAAATTAAACCATGAAATCAGAATTTTCCCAAAGTACGTTCCACTGAACATTAGTCCCAAAATGTATACCATAACAAAACAGTTCCAAGGTCAAACACATTTGGAAAATGTTACACACCATATTCACCCTTACTTACCACAAACACTAGCATATAAAATACTCTGAAAAGTTCCATAATAAAATAAAATTAACTTTATTGAAAAGAGAGTTTCCCAATTTTTTTTTTTTTCTTTTTTTTGAGACAAAGTCTCACTCTGTTGCCTGGGCTAGAGTGCCATGGAGTCAGCCTAGCTCACAGCAACCTCAAACTCCTAGGCTCCTGCCTCAGCCTCCCAAGTAGCTGGGACTACAGGCATGTGCCACCATGGCCGGTTAATTTTTTACATATATATATATTTCTTAGTTGTCCAGCTAATTTCTTTCTATTTTTTAGTAGAGATGGGTGGCTCGCTCTTGATCAGGCTGGTCTCGAACTCCTGAGCTCAAACAATCTGCCTGCCTCTGCCTCCCAGAGTGCTAGGATTACAGGCGTGAGCCGCCACGCCCAGCTATTTCCCAAATTTTTAACCATGGAATATAATCAAATCTTCCATAGACCCAGTGTCCCTGAGAACACACTGGAGAACATTATACCGTGCAAAAAGTTCTCCAGATAATAACAGAGATTTTGATGAAATCAGAAGGAAGTATTACAAGCTATAAAAATACATACCTTCAAGTGAAGTTTTTGAAGAATCCGAGTGAGCAATCGTGGAAATCTTCCTATATCTATTGCATTTATCAGTGACACTGCTTTTTTCATGCTAAATAAATTTGTAAAACAAAGTTTTAAAATGAGTTTTCCAAGTTGAAGTGTACTTGCTATAGTTGTCTATAAGTTTTCATTTCAACAACTCTGATTGCTCTATGCTACGTCTCAGTAAAATAAAGAAAAACAGAGAAGAGGCAGGGCAATCTGAACATTTCCAAAAACATGCCCCCAAAATTACTGTTGAAAGGGCCCATCTGGCAAATTTCGTTTCTTTGGGGCAAAGTAAACTACTAGGGGAAGTTTGTACTCTGTGGCAGAATGGCATTAATTTAGCAGTGGCTGTTTATGTAAACACTTAACCCAAAATGAACCTCTGAAGGGGAGCAGCAACTAAGGCAAACTGCTAAAAACATAAAGAATACTGTACAGCAAATAATGGAACTTTAAAAATACATATATTACATACAAAATCACCTGGGGTCACTAAGTACACAGTTGTTTTAAAACCTGTTTTAATTGTAATAATCAACTTTAAATGATGGGATGAGAAAAATTCTACTGCATCATTTTGGACAGGTTTACCCATGAAGTGTTTGATTCCCAGAACATTGATATGAGGAAAGGAACTGGCAATTGGGCCCAAAAAAACTCAGTAAGTAGGAAAAACTTTAAAATGACAGCTCTCACTAGGGAAAAGAATCCTCATCCAATAAATGGTGCTGGGAAAATTGGATAGACACATGCAGAAGACTGAAACAGGATCTGCACCTTTCACCTCTCACAAAAACCAACTCACAGTGGATAACAGACTTAAACCAAAGGCATGAAACTGTAAGAATTCTAGAAGAAAATGTTGGAAAAAAACTCTTGTAGACATTGGTATAGGCAAAGAATTTATGAAGAAGACACAAAAGCAATAACAGCAACAACAAAGATAAA
>CAUYMX010000590.1:0-13027 GCA_963573855.1 Lepilemur septentrionalis | reverse complement strand
AAACTACAAAGCATTTACAGAATAATGTTTACAGTCACAATTTATAGTGAGCTGATTTCCCAAAATATATTACCACTCAAGTTGACTTATCTTGTTACATTTAAAAATCTACTCTGTCAAAGTAGTCCATAGAGTACATATTTTTAATGAGATGGTGGACAATGTAAAATTATTTGGGGCATAAGTAACATCTTTTTCAATATTCAATCTTTCCATCCAGGAAAAATGCTATGTTTCTTCATACATTTAAGTTTTCATAGATCTTAGAAAGTGTTGTAGCTTTGCTTATGTGAATTCCAGCCATTCCCCATTAGAATTGGTTATTTCTATACATTGGATATGTTTATATTAAGAAAATTTCAATATATTATAAGTTCTATCTGGACTTTAGTGAAATATTGGAAGCCTGGTGCTTTTCTAATTAGTTTTTTTACTGAACTTTGTTATTAGTTCTATTACAGTTAATCATCTGGGGGCTTTAAAAAACATGGATGTTATAACATCATTGCAATAATTTTGATTCACTTTTTCTACTAGGTTTACTAGCTCTTATTACTAGTTCTTTTTTCTTGTTTTCTTTTGGCTTTGACTAGAAGTTACAGACAAATGTTAAATAGTAATGGCACTAGCAAACTTTCTTGTATTATTTATAAACTGGATGAAATTCCACTACAGCTGTGTTTTGCAAAGTGTTATCCTTGGAACATTATTCTCTCCAGATGCTCTGGGACAAAAGATTTCATGTTTAAAAACAAGTCTGGGAAAGTTTTCATTGAAGTGTTATAATGTATTTTTGCATGTTAAAGGTATGAGAAATTCTGTAGTAAAAAAAAAATCTTTAATTTTGTTTTACTCCATTTTCTTCTAACATATAAAGTTTTTCATCATATTTTAATTAAAAACCATTAGAATTTGTGTTCCATTGGACAAAATCATCTATCAATTAATAGGACAAAATGTTCTCTCCTATGTATCTAATTGAGGAAATACCAAGGATAAGACTGCGGGTGGGGAGAAGTATTCGGCTCTGGGTGTAGATATAAGGGATGTGATTGCCTGAAAATAATTTAGAAGCAATAGTAAAGCCTACTAAAGATAAGTTCCATTATACTACACACCTGTAATTCTTACTCCTAAAGTTCTAAATTCATATAAATGATTCAATTTCTGCTGAATCTTTATGATATGCACATAAGCTTCAAATTTGTACTTGTTTGTTAATTATCCTTTACTAGTATTTTATTCTGCATACAAGTGAATTGGAAATATTCCCATTTATATAGAGGCTCCCAACACATGCAGAACAAACCACATGTGTTCATTCTGAGAGCTAGTTGGTAAAGCACAGAATTGTTTGTACTCACTTTGAGCAAAGTTTCTATCACAGAGGGACTACCTAGCTCTTCATTTAAACAGGAAATTTGAAATAATAATAATAATACTTTACTAACAGTAATAAAGACAAAGAAACAGACTTGATTTATTTCAATTCTGTAATTTAATGTGAATGTTTGGAGTTTTTATTTGTCTTTAAAATTTCAATCAGTAAAAAAAGGATTGAAATACTTGTGTTTGCTAGATTCAAATTTGGCTTCCTACCTGAAAAATTTTGCTGAATTAGACTAATATATTTAAGTCAACATGTTTAGTTATTCTTTTTGGGCAGCAGAGCTGGCCTTTGGTTTCCCTGTATCAGCCAGTCATAGGCTCATGCTGGGAGTAAGGCATCTCCCATTAGCTGATGTTAATTCTTCAGAGGAGCAGGCTGCTGTTAGCAGTTAGTACCCAACCCTCATACCAACAGGGGAGGGTCCACCAGCCTGAGTAAGGACTTCGTGTGTGGAACCAACAGAATGTACTGCAGCTTCAAACTTTTCTTTCTATTTATTCTGTTAAAGAGTTCTGTAATTATTTGTCAAGAAGACATTTGTGGTAGGTATAAAAGTGCCCTTCCCCCTTAAAAAATCTGCTTCCTGGACTCTGGGAATTTTACATAATGTAGTCTTTGCAGATGTGATTAAGGATCTTGAGATGGAGAGATTAGCCTGCGTCAGTCAAGTGGACCCTTAATGCAATCTCATATATTCTTACAAGAGAGAGGAAGGAAATTTTACACAGGCGACACAGAAGAGAAGGTGATATGACCACAGAAGCAGAGATTGAAGTGATGCAGCAGCAAGTCCAGGAAAGCTGGCATCCACAGGAAGCTAGAGGGGCAAGGAATGGATTGCCCCTAGGGGCAGCATGGCCCTGCAAACACTTTGACCAATACCATGCAAGAATAAATTTTTCTTGTTTTAAGGCACCAAATTAGTGGTAATTTGTTATAGTAGCCATAGAAACTAATGCAACACTAGTCAAATTCACAGGTAAACAACTGAATTAGGCTGACATTCCCATTTAAATAAGTACGCCCACATTTGTGCCACATCTGTAACATATCTTTTTCCATTATTCATAGATTTTTTTTCCTTAGCAAGTTTATGTATATACAGTTGATGCTACACAAATAAATCTTACTGTGTGGTACTTTTAAATTAATTGTTTCATATGTATTCTTTCTCTTTTTTTAATTAACCTGAAAGGTCTTCTTGAGAAGAGCCTAGTTTGATAAAGGTAGAAAGAAAAGAATTTTTGAAGATTACTTGTGCTGGTTCTAAATTCCAGACCCTAGGTAAGTTACCTGAAGTATTGAAGCCTCAGGTTTCTTATATGTTACACAGTGGTGATAATATCTATGGTGTAAGGGATAATTGCAAGAATTAAATGAGAAACAAATGCAGAGTGCCTGGCTCAGAGTAGGAATCAGATAAAGTTTCCTGTCTCTTTCTTACTTTGAGTAACTACTACATCCTTTGACATCATCACAACATTGATGGTAGATAGTGAACGTTAAGTAAATAGTGCACTTGCTTGCTGAATTGGACATACATATAATTAAAACTTCATTTGATAAATTTTTAGCAACTACTGATATTTACCAAAAGGTACATACATTATTTACATACAAACATTGTGCTCTAAAGTAAAAGGTGACTTGGGAACCCATTTAGGACTATGAGAGTTAAATATTCTTTTTTAGCCATACTATGTATATTTCTGCATGATGGAGGTACCAAAACCAGCTGTTGTTAACACTTTTAAATCTAGTACTTTCTTTGCAATCTTAACACAGAAAAATCAATCAGATTTTGCATGGCTTTTTTGAATGTACCTAGATGTGTAACATCTTTTTGGTGTCATGTGGATGTTGCCATTTGTTATTGTATGTTAACAAACCTAACTAATTAATAGGCACTAGAAATACAAGTGACATTCCCAGAAAAAAAGACTGTTTCTGTGCTTCACATTGTGCCACCTTGGTAGGAAAGAGATCATGCAAAAAATCTAAAAGTTAATCAGCGTTAGAGAAATGTGGTCTCAAAAGGAACTGAAATAATAGGGAGACAGGGTGATATTTGATAGATATTTTGGTGACTCAGTGAGTCCAGGACATGCTGGACAGGTACAAAAGCCAAAGGATCTCAAAAGATAATTAACATACATTTTTATTTTTTTCTGTAAACTGAATAGCAAGTAGCTCAGCATGTGCCCTATGCTGCTAGATTGAACTGGCTTTTGGAGTTCTTTAACTAATCTAATTTGCTGCTAGACCCACTATGAGTTTGTATCTTAGCCCCACTAATGAGGCTCTTGTGTTGTCCTTGTTTGAATTAAAATTCTGACCAGCAGGAAATATGTGTCTACGTGTGTATAACATTTGTAGTGTATTTATATATGAGTACATGATATACCTTCTATAAACAAACTCTGGCCTATACTAGGAGTACTAGGAATAATATAACTAATTTATTGAGAAGATTGGTAAGGTAAAGTGTTAATTTTAAAATATGTGTATGTGTATCTCAGTGTACAGATTAAAAAAATTCTTACTACCCTATATTATTTTTTATTTTTATTTTTATTTGAGACAGAGTCTTACTCTGTCACCTGGGCTACAGTGTGGTGGGGTGGTGTCAGCCTAGCTCACAGCAACTTCAAACTCATGGGCTTAAGTGATTCTCCTGCCTCAGCCTCCTGAGTAGCTGGGACTACAGGCATGCGCCACCATGCTCAAATAATTTTTCTATTTTTAGTAGAGACAGGACCTAGCTTTTGCTCAGGCTGGTCTCAAACTCCTGAGCTCAGGTGATCCTCTTGCCTCAGCCTCCCAGAGTGCTAGGATTACAGGCATGAGCCACTGCGCCTGGCCACTACCCTACATTATTGTGTCCCTTCCAACAATCCTGGAAAGGGAATCTATTCCTGACATATTATACTTTTCAAAAGTGTTATGACTTTTAATGTTACGAAACTAGTAAATGTAAATATTGTGGCTCAGATCCAGAGATGCCCAGTACTCTTATCAATTACCTTCATTTTTCTCAAGAAGAAACTCTAGGAATTTAAATGTTATGGAAGTCAGGAAGCCATGCACCCATCAGGGGCAGCTTTGTAGCAAACTACAGGGTCAAAATGATGTGAGGGGAGGAGAAGGCACTTATGTGGGTTGAGATAGCATTGGAGTACATGTTATTGGGGTTTCTCACAGTCCTGAAACCCATTTGATGTTCCCAGAGGAATCCTGAAAGATCCAACAGAGAAAATACAGGGGAAGTTCTAACCAGAGGATCTCTTGTTGCTGAAGAAGGCTATTGCTAAAAACAGCCCAAAGCTCCAAAAGTTCAAAAGACCTACCAGAGTCAAAAGTTTTCCGTTCCTCGTCCCAAATCCCATACAACTCTCTGATTTATAAAACCCTTGCCTTTTATCCTACTAAGCATTCCATTGCTCCTAATCCCTAATTACTCTCCAATTCCATTTTGGGATCAGGTAGTTTGAAAGAAAAGAAGGAAGCTCACTTATACCATTCTCTCTGTTGGGGGATGAATCCTTCCGCCTCTATCCACCCATCCTTTTCTGATTTCTATTGAATTTCATTCCTTCCTGTTGCTAGGCATTTGAGAAAAAAATTCATGGTGGCGACCTTGGGCTTCCATTCATGCCTAGTTTCAGGTAGGTACTTTGATGCATTCTAGACGCATCTAGAGCCCCTTCTTTGAAGATGGTGAGATGACCAGGAACAGTTATGGAACATAGAGTCCCCCAATCTTCACAAATCTGCTGGGAGCTAGTTCTGCTTGCCAAATTGCCATCTGATTCTACGTTTGTGATTAAACTGACACTAGTAGTAAAAAATTAGTTCCAAAAAAAAAAAAAGAGAGAGAGATTTGTTTGATATTATGTATAAAAGGACTTTGGGACCTTACTGTAGTCACTATGAGATGCAAAACTATACACAGTTATTTGGTAAACATTACATCTCCTCAATTTCTAGTGTAGCTTTTGCAGATAGGCCACATCCTAGGATATTATTGAAGGAATCATCATGATATCATATATATAACTTCCAGAGCTTAGAGCAAACAATCCTCTATTTAACAAATTCAGAAGGAAATAATAACGGTCACTCTTTTCCTTGATCTTAATCATTCATACAACACTTTTTTTTTTACATTATCACATTAAGTTTTCCACATGAAACTCTGAATTGGGTATTAATTTATCTCTATTTTAAATCTTAGGCTTAAAAAAGATAAGTTATTCAGAAATCGTATTTAGAAAATGGTATATGTACTGCTAAAATATAGGTCCTCTGGCTTTAAATATTATTCTTTCCAATTGTAGAAAATGCTATGTTTGAACTTATGTACAAATTTTCCTTACTGAATGAAGGAGAAATAAAAACTTAAAATGATAGTGAATAGGGAATATAGAAGAAATATACCTACTATAGTAAATAAAGTTGTTTAACTCCTGAAAGCTCTATTTAGAATCCATTCACATTTTACAAGAGCATCTATCTGGATCTGAGAATCAACTCTGAAATACTTGATTTAAGTTTTAAAAAACCCTGGTCTAAGGGAGGACAATAGAATAGAAGATAGATTAGATATGTCGAAGAAGAGTGGAGATAGGTGGCTGAGGTGGTTTGTAGGCACTGGATACAGCTTACCCAGTCAGAAGGCAAGAGACTATAGAGACTTGAGACCAAGGCAGTGATAATGATGAACAAGAAAATTTTTGATAAGAGAAAATGAAATGATCTTGTTACAAATAATTTTAGAAATTTAAATATTAGATTAGATAGTATAAAAATGGATGGGTAGGTTGTAAGTTTAAAAGTAAAGCTGGAAAATTTCTTATAAAAGGAAAGAATGTTTTGATTTCCTTTTTTGTTTGGTGGGCAGTATGCCATATAATACCCAAAGTTGGTTTAAAAAATATTTCTATTACCTATTTTTATGTAAAATAAGTATTTGAGGGAAGTTACCAAGGCAGCCCTTTTCCTCAAAAGTAACCTGTTCCTCTTTGTAATAGCACTTTTAGGGCCATGTTAATACTTGGGATTTTTACTCAATAAATACTGATGGTTACTTTGCATAAAAGATTTTTAAGTAGGATTGAGGCCCGTGTAGGGAATAAAATACTACCAAAGTCTATAAAAAGAATTTAAATTAATTTTATATGTTCTCTTTTATGACAGAGAACAGCACTGGTTCTGTTATTTTTAAAATTAATGAATGATTTCTTGATATGTGTTTAATATTTCTTCCCTCACTGCTGATTCTTGGGTAGAAACCATTATTTATATTTTGATAGACTGTTTTCAGAAAACTCTTTTATAAGCATTTGTGCAATAGTTACCTAAAATTGTACATTTGGAATGAGTAGTTCAAGTATTAGATTTCAGAAGTATGAAAAAGCAAAGAAGACTGGATTTGGAATTGCTTGTCAAATTCTGAACCTATGAAGAGTAAATGTTTCAACTTTGAATTACAAAACTCCATTTATGATTTTAAAATACAATTGAAATAAAAATGATTAAATTTTTAAAAAAGGTATGGATTTAGTGAATTCTAAACACTATGTATGCATGAACTCAATCCTCACTAGAATCCTGGAATGCATTATAAAATACACTATTCTCATTTTATGTGTGAGGAAACTGAGGCACTGAGAGGCAAAGTTCTCAAAGTCACGCAAAGTTGAAGTCAAACCCAGATTTTTCCATACTTTGCTATACTATACCATGTCCCAGGTTTCTGGTTTCAGTTTCTAGGTAATTGGGGATGGATTAATTCAGATGAGGACTATGAGAAGATATTGATTTGCAGGAAGAAGTGATGAGTGAAAATTTCAGCTTGGGACAGTCCATGTTTCCTATATCCAGAATTGACCCAAGAGCAGATGTTAATGAGTTAATTATACATGTTGTTATAAAGCTAAAAATAGGAGTTATTTGAATAAAGCAAAATATTTATTAATAAGCTCTTTAAGGTGCTGTTGGGGCTAAAGAAGCAGAAATCATAGTGATAATATAGTCCTACCTATGTTGTTTATTGCCATGAAATATAGAAAACACAGATAAAAGAGGAACTTAATTTGGTCATGTACCTAATGAAGGATGATTATGGTGCTTGTTTGATGGTGTATACTGCTGAAGGAGTGTGGTTCTTGATCAGATTTTTTTTCTTCTATTGGTTAATTTTATTTTCATTTATATAAGCTCCTTGTAATAATCTCTCCTCAAATTATATACAGAAATGGAGCTTGGAGTACATGACTGAAGCAAGACTTGAATTTTCTAAGCTATAGACTAAAGATAGATTTATTTTTAGACTACCTTAACCTTACATATATCTACAAACTAGGAACAAGACAAACTCATTCCATTTTCACCATTGACTTGGATAACAATATGAACAAGATCCTACCATTTTTTTGGGTCTCAAATTTTCATAGCATAGGCATTATAATACTAGCTTCATAAAGTTTTTGTGATGAATTTTTAAGTATGAGGTATTTTATATGGCAATTTTGATCTTTTTTTGGTGAAAATAGGTGTATTTTATATTATCACTCCTGATTCAGTATATTTTAAAACTCACAAGCTTATCTCTGAATTCTGTTTTTAGGTAAGTCATATTTTCTTTATCATTTTTTAATCTGATACATCTGCCTTCATAAATTACACATAAAGTTGATAAAAGCAAAGAAGCACAGCCTTAGGAAAAGCCAACAGGTCGGCAGCTATTTATATTTTGACAATTTGTGAGAACAAATGTCTCTGTTACATAAATAATTCCCTTACATTTCATTTGCTTACACACCATTATTTCTATAAGTTTGTCACAAAGAGAATGGTGATTGATTTATCTTCTTAGCTAGCACAGTGGGTAAATGTGAACACAATGCATTTCTTCAGTCCTACTTGCTAGGAAGGTAATAACAATCCTTTATTTTATGAAGATATGCCTTAATTTTAGTCAAAAGCCAATGATCCATGGAGACATCAAAGCCCTGTGAGTAATTCAGCCTTGAGCTTTTTCTGTGTACTCCAGTGATCATTTGGCTGGTTCCACTTGAGTCACTGTCTTTGAATGGAAATGTGAACTGTCCCTAAATGTTCCTCAGCCCTTTATCCTTTCTCCTCAGCATTAAGAGTAAGAGCAATAGAATTGCTTCAGGGCATGTTTGTCAGCTTGCTTACAGGTAGAAAGAGGCTTCCGTGTAGTGAGGATGAGACAACTTGTATTCTGATCATAACCTCCCATTGGGTGTCCTTGTGCCAATCACTTATAGAGCATTCTGAAAATAACTTATAAACTATAGAGTACAGATTAGCTATGTCTAATTATTTATAGAATGATTTATAATTGATTTTAAAAATCACTGTCATTTATAAATGATAAAATCAAAATTATTTATAAAGTAAGAAGCCTAGACAATGTGCTTAAATGTGTTTTGTCAACTTGTCTATGATCGGAAGCTATCTTTCCCAGAATCCCATTACCTGTGTAGTACCAGAATAGTCTAGGCCAAAGAAGGAACTTGTATAGGATTTGGAAGGCAGAAATTAATCTAGAGCCATTACTCTTGGGGAAAAAAAACTGGGTAGTCAGACACAAAGACAGCAGACCAGAAGCGTACAGTGAACTCCAGTTTATCTTCACTCTCCTCCCACTCTGAGTCCATAATTGCTGGTCCTGTCAACTAACAGTAACCCCAAGCCCAGGACCATGAACTTGATTACAAATGCATAGAGGTACTAATTACACATGGGCACAAGCTTCCTCAGAAGGAGCAGTAACTATAGGCCTCCCCACAAGTTCTCCCCTTATGACCCTACTTAGTTATCCAGAAGTACTTTGTCTACAATTTTCTTACAAACTCTACTTGTCTGCATACCAGTGCTTCCCACCAACATGGTTAGTAACTATTTCTCTGATCTTCCTACCTCTCCCTTGTAGACCTTCCCTTTTTCACCTCCTCCCAAATCCATGCAAGGTCTAATTTCTATCTCATATATCCCGTTCCCATAATACATATTTGTGGCTCTGCTCTCTCAACTCCAACTGATACAGTCCAGAATTCATAAGGTCCCTTCTGGTTATAACATGAAGTGGTTGTATAATTTCTTTCACACAATTATTAAGATGAGTGATAAATTTTTTTCATTTAATTCTCACAAGTCTATGAAGTAGGTATTATTAATAGGTCCATTTTGCAAATGAGGGAACACATTTTAAGAAATTATCTATTCTGATTCATAACACTTGTTGTGACCATAATTCAAATCCAAAGAGTCTCACTTCAGAATATACGTCCTCAGTGTACACAGACAACCACAGATCCACAGATGTGATTCAGAGCATGTGTGAACATTTGGAAAGTATGTATTTGTATTAAGCATTTTTTTCTAGGTAGAAGGGGTGCATAGTTTTCAACACATTTATAAAGAATTCAATGAGCTGAAACAGATTAAAATCAATGCTTAAATCTGTACTCCTCAATATGTTCATCACTGGTCACATGTGGCTACTTAAATAAATTTAATAAAATTGAAAATTTAGTTTCTTTGTCAGACCAATCATATTTCAAGTGCTCAAAGCCACACGTAGCTAGTTGGCTACCATTTTGGACAGTGCAGATAGAAAATATATCATCATTGAAAAAATTTCTGTACGACAGTGCTGCTTTAGAGGATAGCTAATATTTTATGGGTATGCAGAAGGTCCATTGCTCTCTATAATTAAGGGAGCCAAATCTCTTTCTTACTGTTTCCCTATTTCCACCAATTTCTCCCCAAAACACAAACTTCTCATTCAAATAGAGTATCAAATTCATTGAGCAGCTTAGTACAAGCTCTATTTTTCCTTGATAAAGGTCAGTGCTTTTGGTATAGCATGATTACATGCATAGTGGAAAAACAGATCCAATTCACCTACAGAGCCACATAAATATTTTAAGACTGTGTTTTATAAACTGTAAACTTTATTATAGGCTTTGGTTCCAGAGCAGGTGAAGTCTATATATCATCAAACCTCACTACTCGTGGCTATTGTTTTAGTAACCTGCTTCTTCATTTGTGCCATGCACTACCCAGCAGATTGGATTAACAGCTCTCTTGAGTCCCCTTCCACCTTCCAGGAGAAATACTGATTGAACCAGAAGTGAATTCCTCCTATTCTGACTTATGTGTATAAAAGAAAAGCCTAGGATTTACCAACAGCACAAAAGATTACAAACAGGAAACCAATCACCCTCTTCAGGGAAAGCACTGAGGAATTTTTCATCCTTTCAAACCAGAAAGGTCTCGAATCGTAAACATAGACCTTTACAGCTGCAACAGACTTCTTTGCATTTTAAGGAGCAGCATAATAGCATACCTAATTAGGCTAATTAGAGAAATAAGTAGCAGTTCCAGAATTTTGGCTGCTATCCCTCTAACCTGAAAGCAATCAAAAACACTTCAAATTTACCTACATAAAGAAGGACTGGAGTGGGTATCACTATTAGCTCTGCCAAAGGGGGAATAGAGTCAGTCACTTGCCTTAAGGTTCTCTAGCATTTTCCTATGCAGCCTTTTTAAGAGTAGGTTCTCTGCTTCTCTGTAATAATTACTCAAAAGATAATGTAGAGGACTGACAATGTAAACTGCTTCTTAAATTGAAATGTGTGTAGTACCTAAGCCTGAAACCCTTTCAGTCTTTCACCATTGAGTATGTTAGCCGTGGGCTTTTCATCTACGGCCTTTATTATGTTGAGGTAGTTTCCTTCTATCCCCAGTTGGTTGAAGGCTTTTATTATGAAAGTGTATTGAATTTTGTCAAATGTTTCTTATGCATCAATTGAGATGATGATGTGGCTTTTGTCTTTCACTCTGTTAATGTGATATATTACATTGATTGATTTTGTATGTTGAAACTTCCTTGCATATCAATAAATCCTACTGGCTGATGGTGTATGATCTGTTTCATACGCTGTTGAATTTGATTTGCTAGTATTTTGTTGAAGACTTTTACATCAATGTTCATAAGGGATATTAGACTGTAGTTTTCCTTTCTTATTGTATCTTTGGCTTTGTTAGCAGGTTAATACTACCCTCATACAAGTTTGGAAGTGTTTCATCTGTTTCAATTTTTGGAAGAGTTTGAGAAGGATTTACGTTAAATATTCATTAAATGTTTAATAGAATTCACCAGTAAAGCCATTTGGTCTTGGGCTTTACATTGTTGAAAAGTTTTTGATTACTGATTCAATCAATCTCCTCACTAGTTAAAGGTTTGTTCAGATATTTTGTTTCTTCATGATTCTGTCTTTAGTAGATTGTATGTTTCTAGGAATTAAGCCATTTCTTCTAGTTATCCTTTTTAATTTCTAATTGTTGATAGTTGTCTTTTATAATCCTCCTTATTTTTGTGGTGTCAGTTGTAATGTCTCCTCCTTAATTTCTGGTTTTAGTTATTTGAGTCTTCTCTTTTCTTTTTTTCTTAATCTGGCCAAGGGTTTATCAATTTTGTTGATCTTTATTAAAAACTTTTAGTTTTACTTGTTCTATTGTTTTTGTATTTTACGGTTTATTTATTTCTGCTCTAACCTTTACAATTTCATTCCTTTTCATAACGGTAGGTTTAGTTTGTTCTATTTCTTGTTCCTTCAGGTATAAACATGGGTTATTGAGATCCTGTTCTTTTTTTTTTTTTTTTTTTGCAATTGCAATATAGGCCTATCATTTTATTTATTTATTTATTTTGACAAGAAAGGACATTCATTTATTGAGCACATATTGCATTGAAATCATTCTGCTATAAATACATATACTTTTAATCCCCATAGCAACTCCTCTATGAGGTGGGTACTATGATCCCAATTTTATTTTTTTCCAAATATTTATTGTTATAAAAAGATGTACATGGGTCATTGAGTACAAAAGTAATTTCCCAACTGAGCATATAATTCCAGTTTTATGAATATACACTGTTATCCTCTATATTACATCTATACATATACTGAAACATCTCTGGAAGATTATATGCTAAAGCATCATAACGAATACTTCTTAATTTACATATCATGCCTTTACTCCATTTTAAGTATACAATTAAATGATTATTAGTAAGTTTACCAAGTTGTACAGCTAAACACATAAATCAATTTTAGAGGATTTCCTACCCCCTATTGAAACTCCTAATACCCTTCACCAATTACATTTCAAGCATGCCCCGCCCCTCCACAGTGCTCACCACATCCCTCAGATTGGTTTACCCCCCTCTCCTGAAACCGTACTGGACACCACCACCATTTGTGCATCATAGTGTTAATCACTCAGAACCAATTTGATGGTGAGTACAAGTGGGGCCCATTCTTCCTGTTTTGTGTCACCTCACTTTGAATAATGGGCTTAAGCTTAATCCAGGATAATGTAAGCGGTGTTAGTTCACTGTCATTTCTTAAAATTGAGTAATATTCCATTGTGAACATATACCAAATTTTAATAATCCAGTCATGAATTGACGGGCACTTGGGTTGTTTCCACGAACTTGCAATAGTGAATTGTGCTGCCATAAACATTCGGGTGCAGATATCTTTATAATAGAATTACTTATGTTCTTTTCGGTAGATGCCTAATAATACTATTGCT
>CAUYMX010000587.1:0-20610 GCA_963573855.1 Lepilemur septentrionalis | reverse complement strand
TTTTTTTTACCTTGGGGAAGGTACTTAGCTTGCTCATAGCCTCAGTTTTCTTGTTAGCACAAGGAGGCTGAGGCAGAAGGATTGCTTGAGCCCAGGAGTTTGAGGTTGCTGTGAGCTAGGCTGACGCCATAGCACTCTAGCTTGGGCAACAAAGCAAGACTCTTTCTCAAAAAAAAAAAAAAATTAAAAAAAAAATCTACCTCCTGATTTCTTGGAAAAAAATAAAAAATAAATTTTAAAAAAAAGGAATAGAGGATGTTTTAAAGAGACTAAATATTTTTGCTGTTTTTTCAGGCCATTCCCTCTGTTACACAATTATTTAAATTTAAGGTATAAAATTTAAATTTTAGACATCAACTTTAAAATGTGAGAGGGCTCACATAGTTTTTGAAAAGGCTTTTTGTCAATTTGAGAATAAAAAGTGTGAAGACCACCACCTGAAGTAAGGAGAAACGCCCTGGGTGCTGAGCCATGCTGTGGGGGCCCAGGAGGAGGGCAGAGGCAGGAGTCTGACAGGCAGGAGACAAGGGTAGCCAAAGGCCCAATCAGGCTGACTCGGAGCCCTTCCCTCTGCCTCCAAAGTCCTCACTCCTGGGATCTGCCCCACCGGCCTCAGGGAGAGGTGTGTATGGAAGGAAGAAGGGGCAGACTAGAGAAAGTCCTGCAGGCAAGGAAGCTGGCTGGTGCCAGGAGGACAAGGGTCAACCTTTATGCTGTTCCAGACCATGAGTCACCCTTGAGCTGCTGGGCTGCCCAGGCTTGGGCTTGGAACTAGAGAAACTGCTACCTCAAGGTGACTCAGCAGAACTTAACAGAGCCCATTGGAGTTGCTGGGAGCCCCCTGGACACCTGGGAGAGATTATCCCCCCAAACCCATTTGTCTATCAGCATGAGCTGCAGCAACTGTACACTCGGAGCAGTCGGGTTTCTGGACTCGCCTCCACCTAATGCCTAACACAGAAGACACTGTTTATTCTGCTAAAACGTGAGCCTTTGGGGAGACCCCTTAGAGACCAGAAATGTGAGGGACTGTGGAATACAGACACTGCAACCAGCCATCTGAAAATTACCACCCAATCCTAAAATTTGGATCTTGATGGAAAGGGGGCTGGAGTAGGGATGCTTTGTTTTGGGAAAAGCAGCCTGTTTTGTGTGGTTTCCACCAGGCCTACTGCTGACCTTTTTGACCCTTTTGGGGGAGTCAGTGCACTCAGAGATAGAGACATCTGCGTGGCACACAGGGAAGCCTCCTAAGCTCCCTGCTACCTTGTGGCAGCCCCTCCTTTGCCCACCTGCTGTGAGGCCAGCTACTTCCATGGCCTCCTTCCTTCTCTCCCCTCCTGTTCCTTCCTTCAACGAAGCCTTCAGGTGATGAGAAAGCCTCTCCATGGATTCAGGAGTCTGGGGTTCCAGCCACTGCTCTGCTGTGGACGGGCTCTGTGATCCTTGACGAGGCATTTACCTCTCCGAATCTGTTTCCCCACCTGGAAATGGAGCTCACAGCCTGCCTGCCTCTTTGTGAGGTGTGGGTGGAGCGGGTGGGAGGGGTGGTGTCATACCCAACCCTGCACCTGAGGTGCTCTTCCCTCTCAAACACCGCAGCCTTTGGGGCCATCCTTGGGGTCCCTTGGACTCCCTGTCGCTTCACCTTCTCACCCTCCCTGTTAGGCTGTGCTGCCCCCTCTCTGCCTGCCACAGGGCTGGCACAGAGCTGGACACAGGATGGCTACCCCTTGCGGGCAGCATGAGTTATCTGCCCAGAAGGCACAGCTGCGGCCCTTCCACCTCCTGCCTTGGGACAGAAGCAGAGTCCAGAGCTACCTCTAGCGGCCTTCTCAGCCTTGGTTTGGGGGGTAGAGGGCAAGTTGTTTCCCTCAAGAACCAAACTTGTGTAACGTTATTAGATCACTTTGATAATTAGATTTCTCAGATGAACAAACAGGGCACACCCACATCACAGGGAATGGGCCTCCGGTCCCTCCTCCAGCGGGCCTGCAGTGGCAGGAGGCAGGGGACAGGCCCAGGCACCCCAGCACTGCCGGCAGAGAGGCTCCTGGCAGGATGGCTGCAGGTACGGCTCCCCTTCCTCCTGGGCTTGGCGTCCCAGTTCTCCCAGAGCCACCAGAAAGGTGGCTAAATCCCAGGAGAAAGCGGCAATCCGTGAGGCCCTGTACGGTGCATTATGTAATACTTTAGTCCCATGCTTGCCTAAGACTGGATCTCGATTTCTTTCATTCCAAAGCAGGCTGCATAGTCCCTCTTCAGGCCCAGAGAGGACTCAGGAAGCAGCGATAGCTGGGACTAAGCTGGAGAGGCCAGGCAAGCAGCCGGGACGGTGAGGCGGGCAGTGTCCTGTGACACTGTTTTGGGGAAGGGGGTTCTCTCAAATCTGTCCCAGTGTCCATGCCTGTCTTCCACCCCTCCACTCCTGTGTCCTCAGATAAAATGTTGGCCGTGCACTTTGACAAGCCGGGAGGACCAGAAAACCTCTACGTGAAGGAGGTGGCCCAGCCGAGCCCAGAGGAGGGAGAAGTCCTCCTGAAGGTGGCGGCCAGCGCGCTGAACCGGGCGGACTTACTCCAGGTACCCGGTCACCGCGGGGTGGGCTCGGGGGACCAGGGCCTGCCCCCAGCAGAGCTACTTGGATTGGGAACTGAGCCCGGCCAGGTTTGCCGCGAGCTGGGTGGGCCAGGCCGGGGAGGCCTGACGTGTGGTTTGGGCCTCAGCGTCCGTGTGGGACGCCGGAGGGGGACTCCAGCACCCCATGGGCCCTCACCGCGCCGGCCGTGCACACCCCTGCAGAGCCCCGCACGGGCGTCCACCGCGGCCAGGAAAGAAGCTACGGTCTGTCTGGCGCCCACTCTGCCCGGCACTGTGCTCGGCGGGCTCTTTCGTTTACCCCTCACCAGCACCCACGGGGATGGGCTCTTGTGTCCCTCGCAGCGCTGAGGACAGTGAGAAGAACAGCCAGCGAGCTGCTAGCGCCAGAAGCCTGGGCTGACCTGCTTTCTCTCCGGGCTCCTGCATCCTTTGAGCAGCACGCGCCTCCGCTGCCACCTGCGCAACAGATCTGCAATTACCGCTGCGTCCCCGTCGGTCCGAGCGGCGCCGTCACTCCGGTGCTTGCAGCGCCCCCACCAGCCCGCTCTGCGCAGGGCATCCGCGCGGGCGGGATGGAGTGGGGACCGCCTGCCCTGCAGCGCCGCCCCTGTGGGTTTGGCGACTGATACCTCCTCAGCCTGACACCTCCTCTCCCTCGCTCGCTACCTCTAGCCACGTTCCACACGCCTTCCTCCCTCATAACTGTCGCCTTTGCCTTTCTCTCTCCCTGGGATGCTCTTCAACCATTCTTTGTATGTCTGCCGCCTTCTCTCATAGTACCTGTCGTTAGTATCCACATATCTGCCTCGCGCACGTGTGTGTTTGTGTATTAATACATATGTGTGTCCTCTTCTTTAAAGCTTGTCTTCCCCCACTAGACTGTAAGTTCCATCAGGACAGAGGTGATGTGCTTTTGCCCCCACAGGGCAGACACCATAGCATGCACTAAGTATTTGTTGAATAAATTGCAGAGACAGAATTTGAGCCCAGAGCCATTTGTCTCCAAAGTCCAGACAGCTAGCTCTTAGGAAGGAGGAGATTAGTCTGTGCATGGGAACAAATGCCCTTAAGCTGGTGTGAGCACAGAGTGTCACAGTCCCTTTGATTGGGCCTCATCCCCTTCCAGGCCCTGGGTTGCATCAAAGCACTCAGTGAGTTCAGTCCCTCACAAGCTGTTGTATGAATACTTGGCCCAGCGCCAGGCCAGCACCCTTCGTCCTGGCAGGAGGGAATCAGAGGCAGTTTGCATGACATTCTGTGCTGCAGATCCAGCTTCTAGCTAGAAAAGACAGCATGACAGCCCACCTTCTTATGCAAACTAAGTTTGGAGCAGGAGAAACAAGGGCATGGATGGCAGGAAGTCCCCTTGCTGGCCCCACCTCTCAGGGTCTCAGACCTCAGCAGGCTGCACTCACTCCTCCTCCCAGTTCCCTGACCACCACCCCCCAGCCTACAGCACTATCCCTGGACTGAGAGAGTGACTGTGAAGATCCCTGGATGGTGTATTTTAAGTGACCATCTCTGAAAAGGTCCCATGGAGTAGCTCTTTCTGGAATGACTGTTATTTGGAAACTATCTGAATTTTCTTCCATCCTCAAAAATGAAAAATAGAATCCAAGCAAACATCCACCTTCTCCCTTCAGCAAGAAGGAAGGCTGATGTTGAACTCCTCTTACCAGACCCACTGACCTGTGCACCCCTCTTTCTGCAGAGACAAGGCCAGTATGCCCCGCCCCCAGGAGCCAGCAGCATTTTGGGACTCGAGGCATCTGGACATGTGGCAGAGCTGGGGCCTGGCTGCCAGGGGCACTGGAAGATTGGGGACGCAGCCATGGCTCTGCTGCCTGGTGGGGGCCAGGCTCAGTAGGTCACTGTCCCCGAAGGGCTCCTTATGCCTATCCCAGAGGGACTGTTACTGACCCAGGCTGCTGCCATCCCGGAAGCATGGCTCACTGCTTTCCAGCTGCTGCACTGCGTGGGTGAGGAGGCCCTGCCCCATCACCTGAGGCTAGCTGCTCACCCCAACCCAGGCATCTGCTCTAACCCTCACCTCTGAGTCCTCCCTCGACACCCAACACACCCTAGCCTCTAACCTCAGTGCTGACCCAGACCACTCCTCCATGGAGACAACTATGGACAGTTTTTATGACAATGTGAGGCAGAACCAAGGTTCTCAGAGCAGTTCTAGCTGCTTGTCCTTATGCCCAGAGGGGAGGAAACTGTCCTTCAGCCCTTCTGCTCAGGTCCCTCACAGGCAGTGGAGGAGATACTCTTGGTCCAATTCTTACATAAAAAGGGATCAGAGCAGCCCAGACATCTGGCCTGGGGATTTCTCCATCCCAGGAGCTCTTGTTGGCTCAGGAGGCCCCTTTGGGACAGCTCTGACACTCAACCCACTCCTCTGTCCACTGGATTAATCTTGCCCAAGCCCAGCTCTGGTCAAGGCCCCCCTGCTCTAAAACCTTTCTGCTCCCCACACTCAGTGGCCTCTGTGACCCAGGCCCTGCGGACTCTCTGGCCTTGTCTCTTATCACACCCTTGGTGCACAGCTGGTTTCCAAAGCCAACCTTGCACCTCCCACGCCCATGCCCTCACTGGCCCAGGGTATTCTAACTTGGGTCATTGCCGTAGGAGGAGTGTGCGAAGGGGAGACAGTGCTCATCCACACTGGCATGGGTGGTGTGGGCACAGCGGCCATCCAGCTGACCAGGCTGTTCAAAGCCATCCCCCTGGTGACCACGAGCCCCAAGGAGAATATCCAGAAGGCCCAGAGCCTGGGTGCCGCAGCTGGGTTTGATTATAAGAAAGAGGACTTCTCTGAGGAGGCTCTGAAGGCCACACAGGGTATGTATGAGTGAATGTGAATGTGTGTGTGTGTGTGTGTGTGTGTGTGTTGGAGGGGGCCTGTGTATTTGGAGGAAAGGCCAAGCTGATCCCTGGATTAACCCTTCCTCTCTTGTCCGACTTCCTCCTCTTCATAACCTTTTTCTGCTCGTTGCTCTCCTGTATTAGTTACCTATTGCTGCGTAACAAATTACCCCAAAACTTAGTGTCTTAAAACAACAAATACTTATTATCTCACAGTTTCCGTGGGTCAGGAATCTGGGAGAAATTTATTGGGTCCTCCAACTCAAGGTTTCTCCTGAGGCATCAGCCAGGGATACAGTCATCTGGAGGCTCACCTGGGGAATAATCTGCCTCCAAGCTCACTCTTGTGGCTGTTGGCAGGCTTCAGGTCCTTGTCATCCATTACCCAGGGACATCAGTTCCTTGACATCTGAGCCTTTCCATAGCACAGCTTGAAATGTGGCAGCTGGCATCCTTCAGAGAGAACAAGAAAGAATGAAAGGGCCCAAGAAGGAAGCCATCGTCTTTTAGTAACCTAATCTTGGAAGCGACATCCGGTCACTTTTGCTGTGTTCTTTTTGTTAGAAGTGAGTCTGATCTACACTCAGAGGGAGAGATCACCCAAAGTTGTAAATACCAGAAGATGGAGGTCATTAGCAAACCATCCTACCTCTACCTACCTACCTACCATCCACCCACCTACCACATCTCCCTTCTCCTTCTCTATCATTCCCAACCCTCTCTTCTTTCTCCTTCCCAATCCCCTCTCTCTCTACTATAACTTTCACAAAGCCTAAGATGGTCTAACCACTCAAGATGGAAGAAAATTAATTAGAAATAGAGAATATGAACCAAGGAAAGGAGGAGAAAAAGTAAGCTAATCATAAGGGTTAATACAATAACTGTGATCCAGTATTACATATGATTCCGAGCTTCCTGGCTGCCTCAGCAAAAAAATCAGCAGCATGATCAAGATTGGAATTCCCATACTTTTAAAGATTTGGGGGTGGGGAGTCCTTTGAAGCTCCAGTGCCCAAAGGGTTACCTAGCTTTCATTATCAAAAGAAAAAAGCCTACTGACTTCTCAGAGGAAAACAATGCCATTCTTGCTCTCTGGAGCAAGTACTCAAGGTCTGATCAGTCTATGTTTACAACCACCATGAGACATATCTCCTTACCTGGAGGTCTTCTGAAAGCTGAACACCTTAGCACTTCTCTCCCGACTCTCTAGGAGAACTAAGTGCATCCTGCCTTCCAGATAGTCCCTTTTTCTCACTTTGTTTCCTGGCCCACAGGAGAATGTGAAAAACTAGATCCAGAGGGGAGGAGTTTAGGTATCTGCCTTCCCACAATGACTAAGCCATATCTACCTACTACTCAAGGTGTGGGTGTCAACGTGATCCTGGACTGCATTGGTGGCTCTTACTGGGAGAAGAACCTCCACTGTTTGGCTGCAGATGGCCAATGGGTTCTGTATGGCCTCATGGGGGGAGCAGAAGTCAATGGACCACTGATCTCTAAGCTGTTGTGTAAGCGAGGAAGTATGCTGAGGTCCAGGGACAAGAAGGTAGGTGACAGACACGTCTGAACTGGTTCTAGGCACTTTGATTCCTGTTGATTAACCTTTGCTCACACTGTCAACTTTTCTTCCTTTGGATAGGAATCTAAGGGTTATCCTAACCTCTCCCCCATCAGAGACTCAGTATGCCTACGGTCTAATTTGACTCTGACATGCTGCTCCCCTCTGCCAGTGGGATGACCATACTTTTAGAGATGGGGGGGGTCCCTTGATGCTCCAGGGGTCCCAGGGCCCAAGGGCATTTAGATTGATTGTTGATCTGGTCTGACCTCCTTGGACCAATGCTAGTACTAGGGCCAACCAGGCATGGTCTGATTTTCCCCTCAAAGTTGTGTGATGCCAACAAAACCTCATCCGCACACTGTTAATGGGCTATTTCCTTGTCTCAGTATAAGGAAACATTGGTGAAGACCTTCACGGAACAAGTCCTGTCCCACTTCTCCCCTGGGAGTTCTATGCAGCTGCAGCCTGTTATGGATAAAGTCTTTGCCATGGCTGAGGTCCAGAAGGCCCACTCTCGCATGGAGGCCAACCAGAATGTGGACAAAATTATCCTGGAGATGTCCTGACTCAAACATGGTGTGGCTGATGGGAGACACTGGCCCTACGGGAATTGTGGGGGATAGGGCCAAGGACATGGGAGTATGGAGGGCTTGGAACTGGGCTGAGTTGGGCCAGGGGATGGGCTAGAGAGAACTGGGACCAGGCTATCTCACAACATTGTTGAGAGAATTAACTGAGATCACAGAAATATGAACACTTTGTTACCTGTAAAATACATTGTGATGGGTAAAATTCTTTGTAGACTATATATAAACTGTAAAGGATTTATATACTGTACAGCAAATAACAGCTTTTAGGGGAAGTGTTATTTTTTCCTAGGGCCATATCCTAGGCCTGTTAGGCTATGGATTTGGGGGAAGAAACTAAATCCATTCTTCCCCCAAATTCAGGCTAGTGCTTTGATCTTCAGAGCTGGCCTGGGCTTTCAGGCTAGTTCTGAAGACCAAAGGACTAGACTGAATGAACTCCTAAACACAAAGCCCTGGCCCTAACCCCTCCTCTGAGCTCCAGATACATATATCAAACTGACTGCTGGACACTTCCACCCAGAGATCTCAAAGGTGTTTCTACTTTAACACATAAGAATTTAACACATAATCATCACCCACCATTGGCTCCTCTCCAGGACTTCCTGTTTCTATAAATAGCAATTACCATCCATCCAGTTGCAGAATCTAGAAACCTAGAAGTCATCCCTGATGCCCATTCTCTCTCGCATCTTCTTATACAGCAGACCCTTTCCTTTCCCTCCATTTCACTACCATCTCTCCTAATCCAAGCTACTGTCATCTTTTACCTGTGCTATTGCAATGGCTTTCTAATTTATCTCCCTACACCCACTCTTTTCTAATCCATATTATGTGCTGTAGTAAAAGTGATCTCTTCAAAATGCAAATTTAATCATGTCACGGCCCTACTTAATCCACTTTGGTAGCCTTCCATTCCAGGTACAGCAATAACAAAAACCCAGCAGGGCCAACCAGTCCCTGCAGCCTGACCCACACCTACTCTGCAGCCTCATCTCCCACCATGCTCCCCCCAACAGCCTCAGGGCCTTCAAACATTTCTCCTGTCTCAGACCTCTGTGCCACAACCCAAATGTCCATCCAGAGGGGATTTGTTGAGTAAATTTTGATACATTTACGTGACAGAGGACTATGTAGCTATATAAAGTAATATAAATTGCCATAATTTCCAGAATATGGTAAGTGAAAAAAACAAGATATACAACAATGTGTATGGTATGCTACCTTTTATCTTAGAAAAGGGGGATATATGAATTTATGTATATATTTGCTTATTTTTTTAATAGAAGAATCAAAAACTAGGGTAAACCAATGTAAACCAAGGGAAACCAACACTTACCTTAGTGAGGAGGAGACAGAGTGGAAGGGACACCTATAAGAGAGCTCAACTTCTCTGAATTTTGAAGACTTTATGTTGGTACCATGTAAATGTTTTACCTAATTATGAAATTTGTTTAATAATTAAATTTTTAAAATGTTAAAAAGAATTCCTAAAATTAAAAATACAAAAATACACTAAATTGTGTTTCTAGTTTATAGACTAGCCACACAGAATGGAATAATTTCCAGTGATGTTAAATTTAAAACACAATAATTTGATTGGATGTCCTTATTTGTGGATATATCCTATGAACAAAGAGGATAGCAAGCAAATTTTAAACTGTTTTCAGTAATCATGTTACTGTTAGTGATTATGAAAAATTAGCTGGGCTCAGTAGTACACATCTGTAGTTCTAGCTACTCAGGAGCTGAGAAAGGAAGATTGCTTGAGCCCAGGAGTTTGAGGTTGCTGTGAGCTATGATGACATCACTGCGCTATAGCCTGGGTAACAAAGTAAGATTCTATCTCAATAAACAAACAAACAACTAAATAAATAAAGTCAGTATTTATTTCCTGATTTATTTTCTCTTTTTTCCTTTCTTCTTTTTTTTCTCCCAAGCTTTCCTGGTTTTAACTGAAACAGTTTTAAAGTTTTTCCATTTAGGATAGTATTTGCTGTAGATTTTCAGTACATAGACTGCTATAAATCGTTTCCTTTTATTCTAATTTTGCTTGGAGTTGTTATAATGAATGGTTTCTGGCTTAATTGATGCCTTTTAGGCCTCCATTGATTGGCTCATATGGTGCTTTCTCCTTTCATTTGTTGATGCTATGGGTTGTATTGATAGACTTCCTAATGCTGATTTTGTGTAGTCAGAGTGAATTATTCTTTTGATAAATTGCTGAATTCTATTTGCTAATTTTTTAAAGAAATTTTTGCCTTCATTAATCAGCTGCAAAAATGAACTACCTCGAAATCTTAACAGTTTACAACAACAAATGTTGCTTTCTTGCTCGGTTATGGCTATGCTGGACTCTCCTGGGCCTGGCACGGACAATGGGTTGGATTCAGGTCTGCTTTGTGTGTTTGTCACTATGGGACAAGAGGCAGGACAAGCTGCCTCCTGCACTGTGGGTGGCAGGAAGGCAAGGGGACTGATGGAAATTGGCCATGGGTTCATCACTCAGGCCCCATTTCACTGGCCAAAGCAAGTTACAGGGCCAGACACAACATCAATGGAGTGAGGTGAAAATACTTTGCCCACTGGAGAGGAGGCAGTGATTTTACTAGAAAGTCCTCTATTTTCTGTAGATTCTTTTTATTTGTTGCCACACAGTTACGTGTAATTTGATTTTTTTTTTTTGTCTTTTAATGGCTCCTGTATGTATAGTTATATTTCCTTTCTCATTCCTAATCTTTCATACTTTGGCTCTCTCTTGTTCTCCAACTCTGACTCACAATAGATTTCACTCATGTTATTGGTTTTTATAAAGAACTAGCCCTTGCAACATAGATCGCATTGGAGGACACTGTTAAGTGAAATAAGCCAGGAACAGAAAGGAAAACACCACATGTTCTTACTCACATGTGGAAACTAAAAACGGTTGATCTCATAAAAGTAAAAAGTAGAACAGAGGATCTGGGCACAGTGGTTCATGCCTGTAGTCTCAGTGAACTCTGGAGGCTGAGGGGGGAAGATCACTTGAGGCTAGAAGTTAGAGGCTACCGTGAGCTATGATCTCACCATTGCACTCCAGCCTGGGCAACAAAACAAGACTCTGTCTCTTAAAACAAAAAAAGTAGAACAAAGGATACTAGAAGCTGGAAAGGGTTAGGGGATAAGGGATGGGAAGAGAGTTGTTAAAGGATAAAAAACTACAGCTAGCTAGGAAAAATATAAAAGTTCTACTGTTCTATAGTACAATAGGATGACTATAATTAATATATTACATAGTTTCAAATAGCTAGAAGGAGGATATTGAATGTTCCCAACACAAGGAAATGATAAATGTTTGAGATGATGGACATGCTAATTACCCTGCTCTGATCACTATACATTATATGTATTGAAACATCACTATGTACCCCATAAATATGTATAATTATCATTATTATATGTCAATTTAGAAAAGAAAAGAAAAAGAACTAGCCTATGGATTTATTTATCCTTTCTACTTTTTTTTTTTTTTTGAGACAGAGTCTTACTCTGCTGCCCAGGCTAGAGTGAGTGCCGTGGTGTCAGCCTAGCTCACAGCAACCTCACACTCCTGGGCTCAAGCGATCCTCCTGCCTCAGCCTCCTGAGTAGCTGGGACTACAGGCATGCACCACCATACCTGGCTAATTTTTTCTATATATTTTTAGTTGGCCAATTAATTTCTTTCTATTTTAAGTAGAGACGGGGTCTCACTCTTGCTCAGGCTGGTTTTGAACTCCTGACCTTGAGCAATCCGCCTGCCTCGGCCTCCCAGAGTGCTAGGATTACAGGCGTGAGCCACCGCGCCCGGCCCCTTTCTACTTTTTTATTTGTCTTATACTTTACTCACGTCAGCTTTTGTTTTTACTAATTCTTCTAGTTTATTTTGTTTCTCCAGTTTCTTAAAATGAATTATCTAGTTCCTTCATTTTTCATGTTTCTTCCTTAATAGTGAATACATTTAAGGTCATTTCCCTTTTTGTTTATTTCTATACAGTTTTTAATTCTTTTCATTTCCCTGTCAATATTCACTTTGATCCAAAGGTTATCTCAAATGTGTTTCCTCCAAATAGTTTCTGGGGTGGGAAGGGGAAAAGATCCTCTCTTTTATTATTCGTTTCTAATTTTATTTATGCATTTTTATTTATTTATTTTTTTGAGACAGAGTCTCACTCTGTTGCCCAGGCTAGAGTGAGTGCCGTGGCGTCAGCCTAGCTCACAGCAACCTCAAACTCCTGGGCTCAAGCAATCCTCCTGCCTCAGCCTCCCGAGTAACTGGGACTACAGGCACATGCCACTGTGCCCGGCTAATTTTTTTTTTTTTTTTAATTTTTTTAGTTGTTTGGCTAATTTCTTTCTATTGACAGTAGAGACGGGATCTCGCTTTTGCTCAGGCTGGTCTCGAACTCCTGAGCTCAAACGATCCACCCGCCTTGGCCTCCCAGAGTGCTAGGGTTACAGGCGTGAGCTACCGAGCCCAGCTGGAAGGTCCTTATCTTAAAAAAGTATTCTGGATAAAGAAAATTAAAATAAAATTAAAATAATATTTAGGGATTGATTTTTTTTTTTAAACAACTTTCTAAAAATAAAACTGCCTGCACTTAAATTTTTATGACTTTGAATTATGAATAACTCAAAAACCACGAAGGATCTTTCTACAAACTCTGAGAGCCCACTGCCAGCCAGGTAAAGGAAAGGAATACACATTACCTTCCTCTACCTGCCTGAGGTGGGTCTGCCCTATGAACAGTGCACGGAGATCAGAAGGTGATTCAACTAATATGGGTCTTTGGGACCCATGAAGTTTGAACTTTAGTGTGCATATTCTTTGAGTCACCCTTTTGGGTGTTTGCCATGATCACACAGACTGGGTGATAATCACCCCTTAAGTTCACTGTGTATTCAGGCAATTTACATTTAGCCTCCATGATCGTTGGATATTAGATGACAGCGTGTGGCTGTCGTAGTTAAGATCCTTTCTTACACCCAATTAACAGAAACCCACTGAGGCTAGTATAAGCACAGCAGGGCTGGCTGCAAGGATCATCACGTCTGCCATAGAACCCACGATCAGGAAGTGCACTTGGGCTTCTTGGACAATTGCAGCTGGTACTGCAAAGTCTCCTGGATCCTATGTATCTGCTGCATTACAGCAGTTCCCTTTACAGACTGCGCTCTCTGCTTCTCCATTCAGGGCTGCCCCACACCTTCCCAGTTTTCTACCTGTCTCCCAGTCCCAACTTCAGATTCCAAGAGGGAGAATCTGACTGGCCCAACGTGGTTCAAGTGCTTATTTAATCTAGTAACTGCAGCCAGGGTCACAGGCTCTGTATAAATCAGGGTAATCTAGTTGCTTTGATAGACAACCCCACTATGTCAGAGGCGTAACAGAATAAAAGTTGTTGCTCACTTGCATCGACAGTCCAAGCATAGATAGCTGGGGGAGGGTGAGACTCTGCTCCACCCATCTCCACTCAGGGACCCAGGCTGCTTCCTTCTTATGGCTCTGTCATCCCAGGGAGATCTCCAAATCCTCCACTGTGACCTTACTAGTCCACTGATGAGGAGTAACAAGAGCATGGACAATTCTTAGGGGTCAGGTTTGGAGGAGACATGCGTTACTTCTGTCTGCATGCTGTGCTGTTAGTGAGAGTTTAGTCACAAGGCCCCACCTAACTGCAATGCCAGGGAGGTTGGGAAGTGCACTTTAGCTGTGTGCCCAGCAGGAGGAAGAAACAGGGTTTGGTGAACAGATGGCATTGTTTCTTTCATAGAGGAACATAATACAACTGCGGCTACCCAGGGTTTCACCCCTGTGGGTATGGCAGGGAAAGACTCTTAGAGAAGAGAGGTTTGTAGGTGTGTGTTTGTGTGCAGGACAACCCAATAGTGCACACTGTTAAAGTCCTAGACTTAAGTCCAAGGCCGAACTCTGCTGATGCCTGTCAGTTTGCCGCACCTCTGAAACCTCAAGGCCATCATTTATAAATGGGAATTGCAACACTTGCCCCATTGACCTATAAGGGCTTTGTGAAGCTCCATGAATGAGCAGATGTGAAAATGTTTTGTCAGCTATAAACTCTTGTACACACGTAAAGGTGTTACAATTAGCTGTTGATATTTTTGCAAAAGAGTCAACATTTTTTGGGGGGGGAGGGATAATAAAGCTAAAGCCATACAACTAGTAAGTGCCAGAGCTGGGATTTGAACTCAGGCAGTCTTATGGCACAGTCCAAGCTGTTAGATGCCACCCTAAATGTCCTCTCTAAAACAGGCCTTCGGGGTGCTGTGAGATCACAGATATCACAGAGATACTCCCTGGCATGTATTAAGCGTTCCATCATTAGTAACTATTTTTTCAAGGCAAAAGTTCCCTCTTTGGTGAGTTGTGTAATACCCTCTTAATCTGACCCAGGAATGACCCTCCCAGCACAGAAGTGCATACTGGATGCATTCAGAACCAGTGGAGATAACAACATTCTGATCGCCACCTCGGTTGCTGATGAAGGCATCGACATTGCGCAGTGCAATCTTGTCATCCTGTATGAGTACGTGGGCAATGTCATCAAAATGATCCAAACCAGAGGTGAGAGAAGCTTTGATGCCATTGCTGCCTGGCTTCTGTTTTGTCTAATTTGTGAGTATGTCTGTCATTCCGGCTGCTCTCCTTTACTGAGCCATGGTGAGTTTGTGACCAATGGCACGGTGCACTTGTGTTGGCCCTAATGATGGCTTACTTAGGCTTGGGTGGTTACAATTTTGTCCACTTGCATGTACCGTATTTTGATTCTTGTTCACAATGATACTGCGGATTTGCCCCATGTTGAGTGACGTATTTATGGAAGGATATTTCAAACTTGAATTGAGGCTTTGCCCGTGTGTGGACCTTTGATGGTGGTGCCTGTGGGCTGGTGGGCTGGCTGTTCCAGAAGGGATACTCCAGAGTTCTTCTGCCCCATTTGGACTAGATAGTCTCTTAACTAGTTTCCAGTTTCTGTAAGAATAGTTGCCACATTACTCTTCCTGAAAAAAAGCTCGGAGCCTGCCACCTTCCTGTATGGAAACTCCAGTGGCTCCCCAATTTACTTGATGTTAAATAGTTTTCAAAATCCAGCACCTGCATGTCCTTCCAACTGTATTTCTCATTTTTCCCTTTTTGTCATTATCTACTGTCTTTGTGACAGCACTTATAATTTTCCACCCATGTTCTGCTGGTTGTGAACATACTGTATTTCCCCATTGCATAGAAGACTCTTTAGGGAGGGTCTATTTTTCATCTCAGAGCCATCATAGTGTCTTACTGAGGGCTCATGTTGGATTATCTTAAGGCAGTGTTTCTGATAATATGGCTGTCCAGTCACACTGCACTGTTGGAGACCTGAGAAAGCCAGCCCAAGGTGGGCTCCTAGTTTATCCAAGTGTTTAATGGGCAGGTGCACAGCTGCATTTGAGCCCACTCTTTAACAGCTCAGCTTCCCTAGAAAGTGGGATTTAGTGAACCATAGTTGAATTTTAGGAATACTTCTATCCCTGTGTTTACCTATTCTCAGATTGTATCAGTTTTAAGTTAAAAATACCAAATGAAATATTTATTTCCTGATAGGTAGAGGAAGAGCAAGAGGTAGCAAGTGCTTTCTTTTGACTAGCAATGCTGATGTAATTGAAAAAGAAAAAATAAACATATACAAAGAAAAAATGATGGATGAATCCATTTTAAGCCTTCAGACATGGGACGAAGCAGTATTTAAAGAAAAGGTAAGTCTGTGTTACTCTTTCAGAATGTGACTGTGAATAGCAGTCAGGGAATGTG
This sequence comes from Lepilemur septentrionalis, assembly GCA_963573855.1. Taxonomy (NCBI): domain Eukaryota; kingdom Metazoa; phylum Chordata; class Mammalia; order Primates; family Lepilemuridae; genus Lepilemur; species Lepilemur septentrionalis. The sequence goes on along the minus strand of CAUYMX010000587.1, from coordinate 5,166 downwards.
AGCATGTTTGTGAGCATGAACATTTTACCATGTTGCTCAGCGTGTTGTATTAGAACAGTAAGTTTATACGTAGTTTTGTCCTGCAGTGACTGTCACATTCATTCTGTTTGAATGTCAATGACTGACTCAGGACTGCCTAGGAAGGAAAAAAAAAAATTTTAAATGTCAACGAGATTAAAATATATTCCATTAGTGCTAATATCTGAAGTTATGTTTTTAGATCTGAAAGGCATACAGCTAGAATTGCTCTTGACGGTTCATATTGAGAACTACATCCTAACACTGCAAGAAACAGCTCTTCCTAGTCTCTGACTCAAATCTCTCTCTTTCTCTCTACCACCCAGAGTCCTGAGAGAAAAGCTCCCAGGTCACTCTGCAGGTGTCAGAATGCCCATTTGTATTAATAGCTATGGACAATAATTTATACCTTGGAGTAGCATCCCTGTTCAGATGGGCCTCTTGGTAGTGACCTTCATTGTATTGCGATTTCCTTTATAGCACAGAAGCATGAAATCAGATTGGAGAAAGTCAAGAAACACATGCATATACACCCACCCACACTCGCACGCTTTCTCCAGACCCTTTGTAGAGATTTTTATCTCAGAATCTCTGGAAGCATTGAACACTACAGGGATAGGGGAGAGGCTGAACACTAGAATCCAAGGTTCAAATCCCAGTTCTGCCACTTACAAGATATGTGATCTGAGGGGGTTACTCTGTCTTTTAAATATCAATCTCCACATTTGTAAACCTGGGAACATAACGGTATCTAACTCACAGGGCAGTTGTGAGGATAAAATGATACATATGCATTGCTTAGTGCAGTGCCTGGTTAAGTGCTAAAGAAATGAGAGCTGTTATTGGACAGAGGCAGGAGGCGTAGTTTAACTTCATGAAGATGAACCTTACAGTTCAGTAGGTGTCTATGATTTTAAAAAGTCATAATCTCTGTGCCCTAAAAAGTATTGAGAAGTAATGATCGAAAGCAAATTAACACTTATTTAGGACATAATTACAACTTTATGTCAGTGTTTACTAATTTAAAATATTTCTTCCTAAAGCTGGGAAACTAAATGATCTAAAACCACTACTTCCACATTTTTAGGGAGAAGAATTACAGGGAAATTCTTGAGTCCCTCCCCTAGTGTTACTGCAGGGAGGGTTGTCTTCAGTGAGCCACCTGCCTGTCTTGTGGAACATAGGGATATTGCCAGTAAAGGCTTTAAAACCTTTACTGGGGTTTAATAATGGGTTTTAATAATCACGGCATAATTTAATTTTTATCTCCTCCACTGGGTGACAAGCTACTTAGACTCTCATGAGACAGAGCAGGAAGGTCTGTCAAGGAAGAGGGCGGCTGGCCCAGACATAGACATTCTTTTGTGTCCAGCACAGCAGGACGAGGAGTGAGGTGAGGAGAAAATGAGTTAAGTGTCTGTGGAATTGGGCTGTCTAATGAGCATTTGGGGTTCCCCTAACACCCATAGGTAGATGGGCAGAGAAGGTAAATAACACGAGGGAGCCCAGAACAAGTGTCGCGGGAAGTCACTGGCAGCTGGGAGCGCAGGGTGCTGTTGTCATCCCCGTCCTGTCTTAGATGACCCGCCCCAGCTGCTCTGTTGAAAGAGGAAGGCTTTGCTTTCAAAGGCTTAGTGGAAGTATAACAAGGTAGGGAAAATCTTATGTTCTTAAAACTGAATGGAATTGTGGTTCTTGGTGTTTCTGTGGTGTTTTGATAAGGGCCTAGGGTTTGGAGTTGAGCACTCTGATCCCTGTATATGGGCTTCAGTGGAAGGAAGAAAACTGCACAGAAGAAAAGGAAAAAGTTACAGCATCTGCAAGCGGGTGGAGAGGGAGAGGGACGAGCGTGAGTGCCAGGAGACTGTCTACCTTCTTCCCTAGCTGCGCTGTCCACTGTCTGGGTGGCTGCTGCCACCAGCACTGGGACCAGGGGGAACTCTGCTTACTCTGTGGCTGTCTTAACACGTAGACAGGCTAGAGATGTCCGAGAACTGAGTTCCGTGACGGAAGCTTCAGCGTTTGGCCCTATTTCATGCTAGAGGAACGAGGTGTGAAGGGTGTTCTTGACAGCCGTGGTTGTGAAAGGTTATCTGGAATCAAAATGAGGAAGCCTGCTTTTCCTTCCTCATGGAGCAGAGAACAAGATAGGCGGTGAAAGAAAGTTCACTTTGCACAAGGCACTTCGAACATGATGTGTACCCAAGACTGCACACAGGCTTCCACAGTTTGCTTTTCTCCATGTCAGGTGTACGGTTAGGCTGCTTTTTCAACCAAGGCTGGGGAGGAGAGGCAGGGCCCTGGACTTAGGGCTTTGGTTGAGCCCCTTTACCCAGTGACTGATTTTTTTACCAGTAACTGATTTTAACCAGTTACTGATTTTAGTTTTAAGTATAGCAGTAGTTTTAACTTACTAGGATTTATAGCTATTGCCTACAGTAACATTTAAAATACTTGAGATTATTATTTAATTGAAGTTTAATATATAATTTAATACCATTAGACATAAGTGAATTTTTAAAAAAACTGGATGCTCTTTCCTGTCACATCCCTCTGACCCCCAGACTGCCTCAAGCAGTGATTAGAACCATACCTGAAAAGAGAAAATTAAAATTGTTCATAGGGAAATGTGTATCATGGGACCCAAGAATTTCAATTCTAGAAATTTACCCAAAGGAAAATAATGGGATGAACATACGTAATAATTTTACAACAGTGAAAAATTGGATTGAAAACAGGTATAAACACTCTTTATTTTTACAGAAACAATATCATTTTGGCAGGCTAGGGGAGTTAGGGGAGAGTAAATCATACTTGGTTTTCTTGATCAAAACATTCTAGTCTAAATTTTTCTCATAAATTTTATTTGAAGTGGTATAAGGATCAATAGATTCTCTATGTATGATCAGTAACCAGTTGGCAGATATAAGGGGGAGGGAGATTTCCATTCACAGAGACAATAACTGCAGCTCATGTATATGCTGACTTTCACCAAGCCCTGCAAATTCTTTACTTATATTATTAGGTGATCCATGTGGTAGAGCCTCTTACATCACTTTATAGGAGGGAAGCAGTGTCATGAGGCACATCAGTGCCAGTGGATCACGCAGCTAGTTAGTGGTGGAGCTGGTAGAGCCCATCTGTTTAACCACACTATCTGCTGGCCTACCCAGAAAAGTGTGAAGCAGAAATAAGGACAGCTGTGTCGCTTCTCGGCCTTTTGGCTAAGATCAAGTGTAGAAATAAGGACAACTACAAAAATTTTCCTGGCAGATATGGAAGTAAATTAAAACAGAAGAAATGCCCTGCTCTCGAATGAATGACTGTGTTAAAGAATTTTAAAGAATCCACCACAAATTCATTGTAGGTCTACTGCAACCCATAATCAAAGCATAAATGGTATTTTTAACTTGGTAAAATGGTTCCACAGTTTATATAAAAGAATAAATAGATTAACATAGCTGTAATATTTCTACAGAGATAACTAATGAATGGGAATCATCCCACCCTATACTAAACAAGCGACCCTAATTGGTCTTCTTGTGGTTCTTGGCATAAGACCAGCCTAACAGACCGGGGCTAACACAGATGGGCATCTACCCTGTGCTAGCCAGGCCTGAGCAGTTATAAACTCATGTTATCTCCTAACAGTCCATAAATTGGACGCTGCCATTGTTCCCATTTTGTATTTGAGGAAACTGAGGCACTTACCGTAAATCATGTAGCAAGTAAGTGGCAGGGACAGGATTTGCTCCTAGGCTATCTGACTCCACCTGGAGCACCTCAACATGTAGTCTGGTAACAGAGAGGGAACCCTCCAAACCAGTGGGACAGGCAGATTCTTCCACAGATGACACTGAGGAAATCAGCATGTTCTTTCTTCCTTCATAATGTTTCAGAGGTTCCTTCTTTTATCATTTCCTTTTGTTTAGAAACCTTCCTTTAACTATTCTTTTAGGGTAGGTCTGCTGGTGACAAGTTCTTAGTTTTCCTTCGCGTGAGAATGTTTTGATTTCCCCTTCATTTTGAAGGATACGTTTGTTGAGTCTAGGGTTCTGGGGTGATGGTTCTTTTCCTCCAGCATTTGAAAAATATTGTGCCACTTCCTTGTGGCCTCCATGGTTTCTGATGACAAATCTACTGTTATTCAAATTGCTTTCCCCCTATAGGTAAGGTGTTATTTTTTTCCTGGCTGCTTTCAAGATTTTTTTCTTTGTCTTCAGTTTTCTGAAGTTTAATTACAATGTGTCTTAAAGTGAATTTCTTTGGTTTTCTCCCTTTTGGGGTTTATTCAGCTTCTTGAATCTAGGTTTATGTAGTTTGTTATATATATTAGGGAAATATGTTCAACCATTAATTTCTTCAAGTACTTTTTTAAGCCCTGTTCTCTTCTCTCTTTATGGGAGTCCAGTGATATGACATATATTTTAAAATAGTCCTACAGATCTGAGACTCTGTGTTCATTATTTTTTCAGTGTACTTTCTGTTGTTCAAATTGCATAATTTCTATTGTTCTATCTTCCAGTTCACTGATTCTTTCCTTTGTCCCTTCCATTCTGCTGTTGAGCCCATCTGCTGAGCTTTTCATTTCCGTTATTGTATCTTTCAGTTCTGAATTTTCCATTTGGTTCTTCTTTATGTCTTCCCTTTCTTTGCTGAGCTTTTATATTTTCTCATGTTTCAAGAGTGTTTGATTGTTCATTCAAGCATTTTTATTGTGCTTTAGAATCTTTATTCACACATTCTGTCATCTCACTGTTGGCATCTATTGATTGTCTTTTTTCATGCAGTTTGAGACCTTTCTATTTCTTGGTATGAAAAGTGATATTTTTTTAAATCAAAACCCAGGCATTTTCATATATTTTTTTCTTTATTGAAGTATACTTTACATATCATGCCTTTACTCCATTTTAAGTGTACAATTAAATGATTTTTAGTGAATTTACCAAGATGTACAGTTAATCACATAAATCAGTTTTAGAGGAATTCCTTCCCCCATTGAGACTTTGGATCTTATTTAACCTTCCGTGTGAGCTGGCTTTTTTTTGACACTGTTCTGGAAGGGGAGGTGCGAATGCTGCCTCTTCTTTGCCAGGTGGAGTCATGTGTCCTCTCGTCACACTTCAGAATCTTGCATTTTATTTATAT
>CAUYMX010000584.1:0-23845 GCA_963573855.1 Lepilemur septentrionalis | reverse complement strand
ATTCCTTCGGAAAAAGCCCCTGTCAAAGCCAGAAGAGGAAAGGAGAATTGGCGGTAGGTTAGAAACTTTCTCTATTTCGTTTTGCTGCCTTGAGCAAGAAGTGATTCTAACCTGGTACTCATATGTATAGCTTGTGGTGATCCTAAACCACATTACTCATGTTTTTTCTATCTTTACTTTGCATTGGAACCTACTAATCTTTCTTTTAACAATTTACTTCATTCTATTCCTACTTCCTATATGTTTTTGTCTTAGCTTCCTGTGTAATTCAGGACAAATACCCACATTGGGTAAATTAAACATAAAATATTTCTGCAAGAAACACACTTCATTTCTAAGACTGATGTAACTAATAATTAATACACATATGTGAATAATCTAGGCCAAATGGTCTTGCTAAACTGAAAAAGCTTGTAAGACATGAGTAATGACATGATGTTTGAATTCTACTGGAATTGTAAATAGAGGTGTATGACAAGTAAGTAGTACAATGAGTGGTCCAAGCCTTGAAGATCTAGACCCTAAAACTTGCTAGTATATTTATAATAATCAGTGTACTTTTTCAACAATTGAATTCACATAAGAATTGTACACCAAGCAGGATGCAATTCATTAACTTATTATGGAAGATGATAGGTATATGATTGCCTATATTCCTCAGGCCCAATATTTCTCTATCACATACTACGATCCACATACACGTAAAAAAAAAAAAATGCCTTCTCCACAACATGTTTTTCTACTTGCTACACTCTTTCATTAATAAGTTCATCTATTAAGTTGATTAATATCATTAATGAAACTGTAATTCAAGAAGATATTCTAGGTAGTCTAATGTAAATTTTGCTCTCTTTATATTAGAGATGTATTTCAGTCATTTACCATGAAAAAATTTTTAAAATCTTCTCTCCCAGTTATTGGAGGTAATAACATTTCCTGATACTCTCAATATGCCATCAACTTCCCAGCTTAAAAACATCAATAAAAAAGTTTTGCTATAATTAATAAAATTTGGGTCTTTTCCATAACAAAAATGTGCTGGTGTTCAATAATGTGACACTTACAAGAAGGGAACTTGAATGAACACTAAAACTAAGACATAGATCAATTACTCTAAAGTTTTTTTTGCAACACTGCAAGGCTCAGAAAATCATAGCTACAAATGCCAATCAAAGAACATTCTTCTCACTTGCACATTGCGGAGATGGTTGTCATTAGTGTACCAGATTTCCTTGGTCAAATTCTGGGAAAATACCAAGAAGTATCACTAAAAAATAATTATATTTGAACATTAAGAACATCAAGAACATCACACTCACATAAATATGCATGTGCCCTTCAAAACGAGATACTTAAAAGAAAAAAAAGCACTTAAAAGGTGAAAATAAAACACCAAAACCCTAAAGCTAAAGTAATTAAGACAATTTCAATGCATTTAAAGTGGAATACAGCCTTTGAAAGACATGAAATAATATGTCTATGCATTTTTCTACTTAAGGGAATTTCACAGCAATCTTGATAGAACTGCAGCAAAATAATAATATGCTATCGCAAAAAGTGCACTCTTGTCCTTTTACTGTTACACATAGATCCCTATGTGATGAAATAGCCTCAAATGTGGCAAATCTGCCAGTCTAATTTATAGAGTCAGAGTAAATCTTGCCATTTTCTTAGATGGTTTCATGCAACTCCAAGACAAAGAGTAAAAGTATTTATGTACCACCCTGTGAGAAGTATGCTATGTCATTTGATATAATTTACTGAGTTTTTCTAAAGCCTAAGAAAATAATGGCTATGGTGCTCTTTAGCTTTTAGCTTCAAAGAATGAAGAAAGGAAAAGCTTATGCAATCCCCTTGAAACACCACTCACAGGAAAGTTTTTGGATATTTGAAATTATCTGCTAATGAATCATCAAAATTTATTAAGATATATTAATATATTCATAAATGAATCAATTTCAAGGGTAAGCTGCTTTTCATCTCACAATAGTTATCAGAAAATTTTCTAAACTACTTGTGCAACATTTAACCTGCTACTTGCCAAATATACTGAATACTCCCTCCTAAGTTCAATTTATAATTTTATTATCATGAGCTGCTGAAAACTGCTCAGTGTGTTCATGCATTCATTCATTCATCAGGTGGTTTTTGAGCTCCTATTGTGTGCCAGGCAAAGTCTTTTCCTCAGGGAGTTTTAAGTACAGTCTGAGATATTGTTAGATTACAAGAACAGTACACAGTATGGACAGTTTTCTTGCCCTCATAAAGCTCTCACTCTCGAGTGACTTATATTAAACAAAGGATTTTGCAAAATATTTCAAATTTCAGTTTGATAACTTCTGATAAGGAAAATTACAAGGTTCTGCATGGGTGTCTTACAGTAACCCTGGAATTGCTCTTTTCCATTTCAGTAAATATAAAACTCTTTCAAATTCAGAGAACTCATCAGAAAATTTTGCATATTTTATGGGAAACTTCAGTTAATTGCGTAACTGCCTTTGTTTATTTGCAAGTTCATGCTAATGAGCAGAAACAGCCCAGAGAGATAGGTCAAAGTAAAGCTCAGTAAGAGAGGACTTACTGTTTTATGTTTGCTCATTATGCTCTAGGTATTATTGCATACTTTAAGGACATAAAAATATATAAAGTAGTAACAGAGTGTGTGATAGCAAGAGTAATGCAAATTCAAAGGGAAAAGAGGGACAGGGTAGATGTGAGATGGAATGGGTGTTTGGTTTTGTTTGATTGTTCTTGGATTTAAAAAATCTTGATCATGTTACAGGTTAAGTGGAAAGAGCCAATTAAGAGAAAGATGTTGAAAATGTAAGAGAAAAGGTACAGAGTTAATGGAGTATTTGTGACATGGAGTATTTTGCACAGAAAATTGTAGCATAAATTCAAAAGAATCCTTCCTGAATTCTCATTTCCTCCATGAGCTCCTAGGAGAAGCAAACCATCTAATTTACTACAAAAACCAGGCCAGGAAACTACCAGGAATGATAGGGGTCCCAAGAAAGAATAAACTTTTTTTATTGCTGTTTTAAAATTCCATTTAAATCTTTTTACTGCAAAGGTAATACAGTAGTTTCTTGCTTCAAAACATACTTATAATGATATGCATAATATAAAAAGTGAAAGATCTTCCCAACCACACTCTTAGAGTTAGTCAAAGCTCATAGTTTGTTTATGTTTCCAGACAAATCCCCCTGCCAAGGATAAACCTTGAAGTGAAAATAACAACGTAAATGAGAAGATGTGATTCTGGCGCACTGAATTTCAAAACAAATGCTGAGGTCACAGAATAGCAAGACATTAAACCATGAATGAGGTTTGAGTAACAGCCCAGATAATGACATGCACCATGGAAATGGAAATAACAACAAAAGACAGCACAGGCTAATGGGAAGAGCACTACCTGAGTCACTGGGAACCCAGATTCTCTGCCCAGCTCTCCCATTGATTACCTGTATGACCTTTATGGAGCCATGGGTCTCAAGTTTCTCTTTTATATAATGAGTGGGTTTGGCTAGGTGATCACTATGGACAATATTAATGATTCGCAACATTAATGATTGAGAGATTTTAAGAATTTCGTTATTCTAAATTGATATATTAGATTTTACCTTTCACATATTATTGGGATTTTTAGAAATAGTACTTTCAATGGTAATGATCTTAAGTAATGATGAAAAAATTCAAATAACATTTTGCCCCAAATGAGTCAAAGGAACTAAACATAATGATAGAATATAATTTAAATCCTGTTCTACTAGCATTATAAATGATATCTCTATACAGAACAAAGCCCTTCTCATTGGCTATAAAACATTTAAAGGTATATTACCTGAGGAGATTTCTAATCCTATAAAATAATTTGTACAATCCATTTCTATTACTTTAAATAAGTTATTCTGTAATGATTTCCCTTCCCTTTTGAATATGTCCAAAAATAGGTTGGATTGTTATTATAAAGCATCTTAGATCACATTTTTGCGAAACACTAAACTAGCAAAAATTTATATGAAATTTTTAAAGGCTTAAAATATTTCACTGTTTTCTCTTTTAACCACCTGATTTGCCACAGTTTAGATATAACATAGTTCCAGCATGATAATTTATCCCATCATTCATTTAATAAACATTTACAAAGTGCCAATTAAAACATTTAAACAGACTTACTTTTCTAATTTGATTGATTTTTATGAAACACATGATCACAGAAACCTTAAGATTTAAACGGATGATTCTGCTCTGTTGGCTAACTGGTAAGAATTGAAGAAATCAATAATAGAAATAAATCTATTTCATAGAAAATTAGAAACAAAATATTACCAAATTATTATATTTTACCCTTCCCCACCTCCCCAAACTATTATGTTTAAAATATGCCTATTATTGTAATTACATTTCATTTGTTTGATACTCACAAACTTACTGCTAATTATTATAGTCTCATAATTAGCACTTATAATGCCAATTATTTTGTTGAGTATGTGCATGCTCTAGATTGCACAACAGCTTTAATAAAATTCAACAAATATTTATTAAGTATAATGTGCCCACTAATATTCAAGAAGATGGTGATATAAAAATGAAATGTATGTGTGTACATAGGTGTGTATATGTGTATCAACAAGTTCACAATCTTTAAATGACAATGGCCAACCAAAAATTATGATACCATGAAATGGATGCTATAAGGAGTATAAATCCTCTTACGAAAGCATAGGGAGGGAAGTAATTTGTTCTAGAGGAAACAAATGGCTTCACAGCACGGGTAACTTGAGTATTAGACTTGAGCCATAATTAGAACTTCACTGGGTACAGATGATGAGACAGAGAGTATTCTGGGAATGAGAAATTATGTCCAATTCCTGAAAAGAGTGAAAATTATTACTTTGGGGGGGGATTGCAAGTAGTCTAATCAGACTCATCTTAGAGTATAATGTCTCATGAGAAAGGACTTGGAGCAATAACTGGGGTCCAATTTTGAAGTATCCTAAGTACCATATCAAGGTGTTTGACTCTCCTTTTTTAACTAAAATGTTTTTAGAGTGACTGAGATTAAGAATTACTTGCAGAGCTGCCCTGTCCTCCATAAAGATCATATGGGAAAGAATCTCTGTGGGAAAACCTGGAAATGTATTTTTTTTAAATCCCATAACTTATTTTCATACATATTAAAGTTTAAAAATCACTCTGTAAGAGAAAGAAAACCTTAGGTTTACAAGCAGGAAATTATATGATCAGGTTCTAATTTGGAAAAAACAATTCTTGCTGCTGATACGAATTGGGAGAGACAAATTAGGAGGTGATTACATTATTCCTGCGCTGAGCATTGAAGGTTAGAGGTGAATGAGACAAAGAAGTTTCCTGCTCTCATATAGCACACATTCTCATGGAAGAGACAAACAGTTAACACTATTTTATTCACAATGTGCAACTGGAAATCAATATACCTTATTTGAATAAATGAATTAACTGTCTGTATTTTTCTTTATCACTTTCTTTTGCTTTGCTTTAACCAGTGGTTACCAAATTTAGCGGTTCATCAGTAGCACCAGAGAATATTATTGAAAATACAAGCATCAGAAGCTGCTTCGGAATTTGAGGTCCATGAATCTGTTTTGCTAAAATGCTTTTCCAGCAGCTTTTGAAGTGGTCTCAGCACTAATTTGCAGGGTGGCTTTGGATATATGAAAACTTAGAACTTTAAAAACCAGATTTGCCAAATAATCTCAGTCATATACTTTACACTTTGCTTTGACCTGAGAATTAGCTAGCAAGTATCATTCAATTCAGTTTAAAGATAACAAAGACTGTGCACCCACTATATGCCAGGCACTCAATGTTTGGAGGCAGGTAGGTGGAGTTAGATAAAAAGACACTCTCAAGGACCTTACACTTTAGCACAGAAAACAGACTCACAACTGTCTATAATACACAGAAGGGTTAAATAGTACTAAACTGAAGGACTAGTTACACACTGTGAGAAGAAAAAACAAGTTGTAATTAATTCTGTCTGGTGGAAGCAGACTGGGGGTGGGGATGGTATGCAAATCAGGGAAGCTTCACACTGGCAGCCTAGCAGTCTTGAAAAATAAAACTGATTTAGAAGGGGGTTGGGAATGGCATTTCAGTATTAAAAACAGCATAGGCTTAGATTCATAAGAAGTTTTGTTTTGCTATTAATAATTTTGCTTAGATTTCTCAAGGGGTCATGTTTTCCAAAACTCTTGTCACATTGAAAGACAAGTGTCTAGTTCTTTTGTACTGATGCTATTTGCAAGATTAGAAATGCACATTTCAAAAAACTGAGGAACTAATCTAACAAGAAAAACCCTGAGGTTTTGACTGTGATTCTTTTTCAGTTATAATTTGCCTAGTTCATGGACTCTCACAGTCCCTTAATGCCTTCCTTACATTCTCCTTGGTTTTCATTTTCTTCTTCTGAAGATCATAGAAATCTGCATAATAGGCTACCTGTCTTAAGAAGAGGGAGAGTGATAGCAAAGCAGACTTTCAACTCCCACTGAAACTACGAGTCTTTAACAAACAAAAAAGAAGAGAAATAAAAAATCAAATTTGAAGAATATATTATAGAACAGTATCAGATAAATCTCACTTGAGGCAAATTTAACTATCAGGATAACATTCAAAATGATTTTCTGTGTGAATTTATGGTCAATGTTTTTGGTTTTTGTTTTGTTTTGTTTTTTTGGTCACATAGTATTAGGGTTAGATTATTTGGGATTTTTTTCTTCTTTTCTTGTCTTTTAACAGTGTGTCCCCTCTGCCTTAGGGTTGGCAAGCAAATCAATACATTATACAAGGGATGTTAAAATCTATCAAGGTCCATATAATGGAAAATAAATTGTGCCTATATAATACAAATTAGTTCAAAATTTTGAGTTAACATGTAAAAATCACTGATTTTCCCCTAAAGTTTTAGTTTCTGAAATAATAAAAACAAAGTTAGTTGTAGCCTCATATGGCTCAAATCAGGAGAGCTGGGCTTCCTAGCATTAATTATATATATTGTTTAATAGGAACAGATTATTTAATTATAAAGTGAGGCAAATGTTTACTCAAAAATGCAAAGTATCCCCATACAGGATATTTCTTGTGAAAGAAATACACAAGGGAGGTCTTAATTGGAAAATCAAGCAACAAGCCCAGTTAATAAATAGCTTCTTTCTCTTCATGCAATGAAATATTTAATAATATGGTATAATAAAAGGAGTGTGGGTTTTGGAATTTAACACATTTGGATAAGGATTCCACCTCCCCTACTTTAATAACTCTATCACATTGTACAAATAACTTCATCATCCTGAGTGCCAGTTAATTTATCCATAAAATGGGAAATGTATATCTAAACCTCAGGATTATTATAAGAAATCAGAATAATATTAAATAACATATAGTAATAATAAAGTAGGCTAGGCATTCAAGTACTTAGGATTTATAGTAAAGGAAACACAAAGTTTTATTACTTTAACCTTTGTAGTTACAAATATCCAAAAAGTAATTCTGTCACTTGAGAGAGTTGAGTTTTCTCTTTTGATTCACACTCTAGAATGTTAGACTTTACTATTTCAAGTTATTCCCATTATACCACAGCTTCCTCAGATGACATAGGCAATACTTGGGATTCTCTTGGTACCTCTTCTGCCTACTTGATAGAATGCAGCCGTATACCCAGCACGCCTTTCTATAGGAACACATACAGATTAGCTGTGACCCCGTACTCTTAAATAAAACAGAAAAGGGGATTCTCTTTCCAAGAAGGATGGTGGTGCCCAAACATGCAGTGTGCACACAGTTTAATGACTAGCTTCTCATGTCGTGAATCCTGTAATGGAGGAAGGGCTCTTCCCTTTGGGCTTTCTCTACAACAGCACTTACTCCTGATCACGTCTCTTCATGCCTGCCAAATATTCTGTTTGTGAGCCAGTCACAGGGAGTAGCAAATTACTGCTATTCTGAGCTACGTTCTTCGTCTGCAAAAGCAGACACTGTCAGAGACACTGAGATCTGGTTAGCATTATAATTTAGTAGCTTTGTTGGAGGTTGAAAGATTCTGCATGCAAACACATGCACTGTGAAAGGATCAGAGCCAAAAAAAAATATTAAATTGTTAACATAGCCTTGAAGCAAGAGATAGACACATCATAAATATATCAACACTATGTAAGTATATTAATAGATATAACAACCACACCTATTTATGACATTTACAAAAAGATAGGGTTCTGAGAAATATATACACACATATGTGTGCACATATATGTGCATATATATACACACATATATCCTACGTATATCTGAAAAGAAATTCTACCTACTAACCTTAGGATGCACCAATATCGACCCTACATAGCAACACAAATGTTACCATTTTATATAGATATAATATACAAAACATATTAACTATATATGAACATGTAGACTCTTTATATAAATCTACAGAAAACTTACCAGAACATAAATAGTAATCTCTATGTACATATATGTAACTGAGATGCCATAAAAGAATATATGACAAGATACTTTGACACAATGCACATTGGTTTTGTTATCATTTTGAAAGACTGCATTTTGTCAAAGGGTTGTCTGATGCTTCTCTTTAAATATTTCTCTCTCTCCACATGAGATCTCTGATTTTATTATTTCTATAATCTTCACTCAAAAAGAACAGCTTTTCCTGCTGTTACTGATGCATAGTAACTGCCTGTTCTCAGATAGGTCTTCAAAATCCATCACTATGTTGGAATTTCTTAGGTCTTCCCTCTGTAGTGATGACGCAATATGGCTTTGGGCTTTACTGAGACAGAAAAAATTCCAGAGCAAAAAACTCACCTATAACAAACTCTAAAAATATGTTGTCTTTTAGAGAGATATGTAAAATAACCTGCTCAAAATGTACCGAAAAGTGATATTATACAACGATTCAGACACAGGAAATAGAAGGTCATAGGTTCAAACTCTGGCTAAGCTGGTTACTGGCTGCTTAAAATTAGGCAAATTACTAACCACTTTAGATCTGTTTCAGGAAAGGGCAATAGAGTTCCTGCCCCAAAGGGTGGGTTTGAGGACTAAATGAGAGAATGCATTTAACACATCCTAAACAATGCTTCACGTAAAGAAAGGCTTCGGGAAACACCACCTATTACTATTGCTGTTTTTTAAAATCATTATCTACAGAACTAGGTGATAACTCTAGTACCATTCTGCCTAAGAATGTATCTCTTGCATATGTAGGTTTAGTGACCTCCAAGAAAATATTATGCTAGAATGTGGGATGTGAATTTTATCACAGTCTATCCACAGATAAACTTTTAATAGGTATAATTCTTGTGAGTTACTGATAGTGGTATGTATGATAAAATATAATAGACAACCGCAGATGTTCTGTTTCCAGCAATTAAAGGCAAGAATTCCATACTAAGTGGATTCTTCCAAGATATATTGACACAAAATAAGAAAAATAATCCACATCCTCCTATTTTTCCAGAGCAAAATGTCAATCTCTTTTAGATTTCTCAGACATCAGCAGAGAACTTGCTTTGTTAAGAGTTACCCCTACTTGTCAGTGAAAGCAAGACAACACAGTGCTTGCTTTGCTTTTTATACAACCCTTAAGCTCTTGAGAGGGCACCCTAAAAACATACATATGCACACAAAATAACATTACTCATAGATTTATTTATTTAAAAAAATTTTTTTTCCTGTCTTCATGGTGGGGTTCCTTAAGAATGGTATACAAAGGACTAGTTGAACTGATTAAACGTTTTTCTTTCAATGATAATAATCTTATTTATTTTGATGTAAGAAGGATGAAGAGAAAGGGGAAAAAAGAGAGAATCATATATTCTTTGCTTTTGTTTGGTATGATATACGTGTGTGTGTGTGCATGTGTGTGTGTGTGTGTATAAAGTGAGGCACCTTTACCTACACTTTGATAAATTGTCAGCTACTTCTTTGAACTCTCCTCTCTTCCTTCGTCTTATTCCCCTTCTCCAGTTCACATTGCTCATTGAAGTTTATTTCTGCCAAATGAATCAGTGGATGAGAACTTTAACTTATTTAAGTAGAATAAACACCACTAGAATTAAAAGACATCTAATTTGCTGTGGGGGGTAGAAAAGCACTGTCTCAAAAATAGTAGTGTTCCATTTTGAATTCTAGACATACAGGCTATAAGGATTTTAAAATCCAATTTTGTGTACCATATGCAAATCTTTTGTCCATTTAATGTGCTTACTCACTTGATAATCTGGCTTCCTAAACTCTTGTATATGCATTGAGACTTTGAAATATCTGCCATAATTAGAAGCATGTGGAGTTCTTCTCCCCATTTAGATAATGTGGGGATATTGATATTTTGTTTAATTATTTTTATAAATCTCACTTAAACCACTTGACCAAAATCATGGAATAGAATACATGAAAAATTCACTTCCTAGCACAACTGGGCCTGTTTTTGCTTTGTTTTGTTTTGTTTACTTCATCCTGAGCTCTCTTGTGCACCAAACCCCCTATTTAGCTTTTGTTCCTAAAGGTCAATGCCTGTGGTTGGGCCGGGGAAAGGGAGAAGCTTCAGTGACAGACTGGGTTGGCAGAGCTGTTTGAAACAGCTTCCACAGCTGTCTGAATCTACATTATTCTTAACCACCAGCAGCAATTCTTTGCAACCAGGAATAGTCAATTAAATTATCTTTAAAAACATTAATTAATCTCATTTGAATTGTTCAGAGGACCAATGATTTTGTTTTTAAGTGGTAATACGTATGTGCTAGGAGAAGAGGTATATAAAAGAACATGTCTCCTGGATATTGCATAGCTATTTCTTTTTAATATTTCAGACTTTTCAATATCTTAGCTTCTATATAATTATTCACTGAAGCATAGCTACTGTGATGATGTGATAAGAGGTGTATATATGTGTGTGTGTGTACAAATGCACACACATTGTATATATAACTGCTTATATCACATTGGATAATTTCTAGAATTTGTAATGCATGTCATCTTTGCCTTTGATTCTTAAAATGAGAACAAACTTCAGGAGAAATATAAAGAATAACTTGAACTCACAGTAGCAAGGAGACAGAACCCCAATATTACTGCTTCACTATTAAGATTCAGCTGTTCTAATATTTTCTAATCACATGAAAGAACAGAAATACAAATTTCTCTTTGCTAGCACTCAGCTCTCAGCCTACTCTCTGTATCTTTATGATCATTAATGGTTACCTCAATTATTAATTTATATAAGTGCCAAAATTTTGGTTATTTTACTTAGAAATCCTGGCTCCTCTCCTGTGGGGTTGAAATTTAGTGTTTTAAAATTTTTGTCCTGGTTTCCCATATTAACTATTTTCTTGTATGAACTTTTCACAGTGAAGAAAATTTTTCTAGATGATGAAATGGATTATATATAACAACTGACTTTGACAATCACGTATCTTTCCAGTTACATTCAGAAGATTTTTCTTTAAGTCAGATATTATTTTCATGATTATAAATTGTTTTATCACGGTATCATAATTTCTCACACTGTATTCCAATGACTACAGAAAAATGTCTTAAAATCACGTACTTTTCTTGTGAAAAGGAAATTACAAGAGGTAAATAAATACATTTCTTTCTAGGGCAATGTTAATATAAACTGCAAAAAAAAAATCTGATAAAAATAAAAATGTTATTTTTGTTCTTGGGAAGCAATTCGTTGTTGTCTCAGGTTACGTTTTTGCAGGAGTTCTGGTAAAGATGGCACACCAAACAGATGTTTTTATTTTCTTCTCCTACCTTCAACTATGAAATGATAGTTGGGATGTATAAATGTAAATAATAACCAACCATGAAAATTTCATTTGCCCATTAAAGAAGTTTTTTAAAGCAACCTGCAATTGGATAAGATTATACTGACTGAGAAAACCCAAGCAGTGGGGTTGAAGTCCAGAATATGACCAGCCAAAAGTGGGAGCTCTTTTTTTCAGTGGGCCTGAGGAGGCTACAGTTGAGAATCAGCAGCTATACAGAAAAGTCAAACATTGGCAATAATCAGAGTAATCAGTTGCTATCTGTAGAACAACATGATCAGGTGACACCTCTCCTTGTACAGGCATTCCCAGAGGAAGCAGTATACAGTGTTTGTCTTGGATAAATTCATAAAACTGCTTTATATAGAAAGTGCTTTTTTTTTTTTTTTTTTTTTTTTGCTGGGGCAAAGCTGCTGTGAGTCTTTATGCCTAAGAGAGAAGCAAAAGAGATCAAAGTAACTTCAAAATGCCATAAAAATATACAGTAGAGGCAATGGGAGATAAAAAGTAAGGAATTTCTGCTTAAGGTAAAAATACGTTGAACTGCTTTCACATTTGAAAGAGTCCCCCAGCTTATCTGACTACCTTGTTATTCTGTGCTTCCTAATAAGTGTCACTACTGTTGTGAATAATTTACATAAATTAATTCATTTTATTCTCACAATAGCCCTATGTGGTAAATACCATTATTAACACCATTTAAAAGATAAGGCAACTGGAGCACATAAATATCAAGTAACTTGCTTAGGTTTACACAATGAGTAAGTATTATTGCTGAGACTTGAACACAGAGTCTGGCTCAAGAGTCCTATGTCCTTAGCCACTACCCTCGGTCGCCCTAAGGCAATGCCTACTATTTGATGAGTCGCACAAAACCTATAGTCAGTTTCGCCACAAAGGGGAAAGGACTTCAGAGAAATAGACTTACAAACCTACAGAGGAAACTCATGTGAGCTCTTTCTGTTTATCAGCCAAGTCCATTGTCCATAAATATGAACAGGCAAGCAAGAGTCATCAGACATTTGAGGAAACTCAGCAGCTTACAAGAGAAAAATCAAGATGAACCAAAAAACCCAGAGACAATTTAAGGAATACAAGAGAACTTTAAAAATTGTGATTATCCTTAGAAAAATAACAGAGAATATTTCATCAACAAAAAATAAAACCTGCAATGGAAAATAACAGTAATTATACAAAAGTAAAATTTCTTGGACATTTCAAATGAGATTCCTAAAATTAAAAAAAGTCTACAGAATGGCTAAGTAATTGGATGGACATGGTTTAAATCAAAGTGTTCACTGTGGATGAAATAACTATGAACTCTCTCAGAAAGTGGAGAAAAGATAGACAATGAGAGAAATTAAGGAACAGAAAGGATTGAGGCAGGCACTGCAACATCCACTCAATAGAAGTTCCAAAATAAGAGAAAACAGAAAAGTAAGGAGAGAATGTGATAAAATTAGAGTGGCATATAATTTCAATGATTTTAAAAAGTCATTTTTATATTTAAATAATTCATTGAGTATCAAATAGGATGGGAGACAAAAATTTAAACCTATAAATATCTTGGCAAAATTTATGAATTTGAAAGGAAATTATATAAACTTTCAGAAAGGAAAAAAATAACCAGATTACTTCCAAAGAAATAAGAACTCAGAGATTGGCATCACATTGCCCACTGCCTGCACCAAATGCTTAAGGAAAATGCAGCAATGTCTTCAAGGTTCTGAGGAAAATGATCTTCAGCTTGGAATTCCAAACACAGTTGAACTATCAATCAAAAAAAGAAACATTTTCAGGTAGACTGAGCTATTTTGTCTCATACATGTTTCCTTCAAAAAGATTTCTTGAGGATATATTCAAACAAAAGGACAAATGTATTTATGATATAAAACAGTATTGAATCCAAGATAGAACTAAGCCAGGAGAGCAAATAATGACAATCAAAGTTGACAACTGTGCAGCTGGTCTGGAAAGCAGTAGATCCACATAGCAGAAAAGCCAATTCAAAAAGTTCGTCTTCACAAAGAAGGTGGGTTTTATTCACGGATTGTGTGATTAGGATAATGAAGCCCCTCACTCATCTGCTTTATCAACAACAACACAAAAACAGATCTCCTAAAAACTTTAAAATTTTTAAAAAAACACAACAGTATCATGTTTCTAATACAAAATACACTTAAATGTGGCACGAGTTTGAGCAAATACTTGAATATAAGAGCAGAGAATTCATGTGACCTAAGCATGTAGAAAATTCTTATTTTAGTGATGTAGATTTGACAAGGAATTGGATTTCTTTTCTTTGGTCAAATGACAGTATTATTTATTTAAAAATATATTTTACTCAATTATAATATGGTTTTCACTAGTTTTCTATTTTTGGAATGAATAGTAAGAGAAGCATTCAAGAAAAGGTAGCTTTTGTTACAGAACATGAAGGTCAGAAATCATGGAGCCTCAAAAATGTCTGCCTCACGTTATAACTGACAGAAGCAGGAGAAGAGAGAAGCTGTGGATGAGTAAGCTCCCTCATATTACATAGCAAGGTATCAGTATGGACTAAAAGTAGATGCAGTGTATGATTTTATTGTTAAAAAATATATAACTACTAGAAGGACAAAAATATATGTAAAAATACGCTGGGCGTGGTGGCTCGCACTTATAATGCTAGCATTCTGGGAGGCTGAGGCAGGAGGATTGCTTGAGGACAGGAGTTCAAGACCAGCCTCAGCACTCAGCAACATAGTGAAACGCCTATCTCTGCAAAACAAAAACAAAACAAAAAAATAGAAGTAATCAAAAGAGATTCCTTATGTTTCCAGTACCAAATTTATGTACCGATCTGCATCTCTATAGTATTTACTTTTTTTTATCTGCAACAATGCATGGACTCTGAGTCCAATATAAGCCAACCCTACTGCTTGTGTACTGGGTTCCATATCTTCTCTGGGACCAAAGGACTTGATATTTTTGTCTCTCTCTCCTAACTCATCAGGACTAAATAATTCCCACCAATATATTAACATGCAGTGATATATATCATCTTAAACTTATTTTAATTCCTTTCTTTACCACCATATCCATCTCCAACTATCACCTTTAAATAGAATTTCTTAAAAGGATTACTTACACTTGTTTTCTGCTTCCTCTTCCCCCATACACTCTTCCATCTCTTATCAAGCTCTTGTGAAGGTCACTAATGACTTTTTCTTTCCAATTCTGATATCAATATTTCAAACTTCATCTACTAATCTGTCAGCATTTTGAACCACTAATTATGAACCATTTTGAAACACTTTGTTCCCATACTCACCACACTACACTCCTCATTGATTCTCCTATTTCATAAGTACTAATGCCTCTTCATCTTCCTGATGTCTAAATGTGGAAGACCATTATTCACTCTGTAGTAAGTAGGCTAATGGTTCCCAAATTCATATCTTAAACTCTAATCCCTAATACTTTTTTCAGAGTAGCCTCCTAAATTACACTGTTACCTTTTTTGCCTCCACACAGCAACCATAGTGAAATAATCCACATAAAAAGAAGTCAGATCAATTTCTCCTTAGCTCAGAAGCCTGTACACTTGATAGCACTCTTAGCAAATCCAAAGCTTAAAAGAATAGATCTAAATTTGTGAATCTACATCCTAGCTATACCCTTTTCTGGCCTTGTGACCTTGGCCAAGTTATTTAATTCTTCTGCATCTCAATTTCCACATGTGTAAGTGGAAGTAATTAAAGCACCAAATTCATAAAGTTACTGTGAGGCTTAATTGGGCTAAATGGGCAAAGCTCTTAGGAGCTTTGTCTGTTTTGTTGTGGTCTATAGGTGCCTCTGTGATCTCGTCACTAAATCATCATATGATCTCATCTTCTATCACTATCTCCCTTGTTCATTTGCTCCAGCCTCAATGGTCTTTTGCTGTTTCTCACACATAGCAAACTCCACTTGCAATTCTCTCTACCCAGAAGAATTTTTACTCATACGTCTGAATGGCAAACCACCTCAAATATTTCATAAGAAAATTCTTTGCTAATCTGCTTTTTATATAAAAAAGTATACCTTTATACATTCCACCTTCCTATATAGCACTATTTTTATATTACATATTTCTTCTTGACATATCATATTTCCCTTCCACTTATTTGAACATTATCTATCTTCCATATTAGAGTTAACTTCTTTAAGAGCAGAAACGTAGTCCATTTGTTCACTTCTGGACAGCAAGAGACTACTAGAATGATGCCTGGCATATTATAAGTGCTCAATAAATATTTAACTTTGTCCTCTTGTAATCATCAGAATTTATAATAATTCACATGAAGTGTTTGCTTTACTAGGTGAAACTTAACACTTAAAAACAATATTAACCTCATTAGTGGGATAAAATAAAGCCTGAACATAATTTTAAAACATTTATAGAATTTTTAGATTAAAAAAATAATCATATTGCCACAAAATATAATAAATTAGGCACTTCTCTTTCAAGAATTCAATTTTTAGGTTTCTTGTGATTAATATTCATTCAGGTCTGAGTCCTACAATAACTATGATTATATTAATTAAGTACATCACAATTCTAAAGGCCATATGTCCATAAATAAGCTATTACTAA
Source organism: Lepilemur septentrionalis (assembly GCA_963573855.1). Classification (NCBI taxonomy): domain Eukaryota; kingdom Metazoa; phylum Chordata; class Mammalia; order Primates; family Lepilemuridae; genus Lepilemur; species Lepilemur septentrionalis. The sequence continues at coordinate 7,399 of CAUYMX010000584.1, read as the reverse complement.
AAATATAAATTATGTTTAGTAAATTTCACTTAAGTTAGAGGTAGATTTAGACCAATTTTAAAAGATTTTCATTAAAATAAAATGCTAGCGCTGGGCGTGGTGGCTCACGCCTGTAATCCTAGCACTCTGGGAGGCCGAGGCGGGTGGATCACTCAAGGTTAGGAGTTCGAAACCAGCCTGAGCAACAGCGAGACTCTGTCTCTACTAAAAATAGAAAGAAATTAATTGGCCAACTAAAGATATATAGAAAAAAAATTAGCCTGGCATGGTGGTGCATGCCTGTAGTCCCAGCTACTCAAGAGGCTGAGACAGGAGGATCACTTGAGCCCAGGAGTTTGAGGTTGCTGTGAGCTAGGCTGACACCACGGCACTCTAGCCTGGGCAACAGAGTGAGACGCTGTCTCAAAAAAAATAAATAAATAAAATAAATAAATAAAATAAAATGCTAGTTCTAAAGCAATTTTTGTGCCAGCTGAAAATCACTAACAAGAATATCCTTATTATCAGAAATCATCATTTTCATTTTTAGTTTGTAGCTCTTTATAGAGAGGACAAAGAATATGTTTAGGTTGTAGTTCTTTAATCTAAAGATTAAAGAATTCCGAGGCCATTTATTGAGAAATTTTATATCTCAGGATACACTGCACAATCATTACGATTGACATTGTACTCTGAAGATTCCAAAATACATAAATTTTACCTTTTTGCGTACTTTATTCCTATAGATCACATCTGAGAATACAACCGAAGGACTCTAAAGCAAATAAAGCCACAAGAAGAACAAAGTCAAAATTAAAGAAACATTAGTCCAGATTCAGTGCAGGAAATAGGCACCATTTTGGGACTACTACTATCTCATTAAAGCATTGGGTAGCCAATTCCCATCACCATAACTTCCAGATGTTTTAGGAAAGTTGCAGTTATTAATTGTGAAACATAAAACAATTTCAGTTACTAAACTCTCTTTGGCTGGATTTAATGACTTGGGCAGAAGGATAATTTCTGAGAAAATTATTTCTATAGGGGTGTAATTAAACATCTTAGATTCCTTGCAAACACGACATAAATAATTTAAACATCATTAGAAGTTCATTCCAGTGATGAGGCAGGGTTTGATGAGAGAATGTTGTGTTTATTGGAAACAAATTTCCACATGCACAAAATAAATGTCTTTAATTAACACTGTAATTTTAAACTTAGATGTAGGGTATATATTCCACTTTTTGCTTTTTCTTTTAAATTATATTTCTTTAATTGAAATAGATTTAATTTTCCACATTTGTGTTTACCAAAAAGCAAGGTAGAAAAAGTATAATCTTAGAGATCAGATAGGAGTAGGCTTAAAACTAAGTCCTATTTTTTCAAGAAACTCAACCTCTCTAAGGATCATTTTCTTTACATATAAAATGTAGTCAAAATCCTTTCTCATTTGGACATTGTACCCTTCTTATGATCTAGCACATCTTATATTATCCTGGATAGAGTTTTAGCCCATCCTTTGAAGTGAGGTATCACAAGGATGGAAAAACATGCACCACAGGTACTCGCCATCAAACTGGTACTGACTAACACTAAGGTGTTCACATGGTAGTAATACTCACTGGGTGCCAGTCAATGGAGGGCAGAAGGGGATAAGCCCAGAAGTAACGGACACAGAATGCACTGCATGGGGGAGGGACATGCTTATAGCCCTGGCTTGGGCGGGGCAAACAGCAACAGGTGTAACCAAAATATTTATACCCTCATAATATCCTGAATAAATTTAAAAAGAAAAGAAAGTTTGCAAAATTCAGTCCCATGAAATTGTGAAACACATTCCACCATCTGGTTCAAGAGCATTTCATTGTCTTTAAGCCCAAAAGGATGGGTTCAGTGTAAGAGAATGTGTGTCACACCAATGATTTCTTTTACAAATGTTATTGATACATAATATTTGAATATTTTATGGAGTGCATGTGATAGAATGTGTCAATTCAGGGTATTTAGGGTATCCATTGCTTTGAGCATTTATCGTTTCCATGTGTTAGGAATATTTTGAGTCTTCCAGTTATCTTGAAATATATAATACATCAGTGTTAACTATAGTCACCCTCCTCTGCCATTGAACATTACAACTTATTCCTTCTAAGTACATGTTTGTACCTATTAACCAACCTCTCTTCAAACTTCCCACACCCACACCATTTCTCTTAACTTAATGACCTACAATTCCATCCATGCTGCAGTAAATGACAAGATTTCATTCATTTTTATGGCTGAATAGTATTCCATGGTATATATTGCTTACACTGTATTTTCTTTATCTATTCATCTGTTGATGGACGCTTAGGGTGATTCTATATTTTTGCTATTGTAAATAGTGCTGCAATAAACATGACAGTGCAGGTAACCCTTTTATATGCTGATTTCCTTTTATATGGATAAATACCCAGTAGTGGGATTGCTAGAACTTAGTTCTATATATTTTTTGAGAAACCTCCATATTGTTTTCCATAATGGCTGTACTAATTTACATTCCCACCAGCAGTGTGTAAGAGTTGCCTTTTCTCTGCATCCTTGTCAGCATGTGTTACATTTTGTCTTTTTAAAATAGCCATTCTAACTAGGTTAAGATTATATTTCACTGTGGTTTTGATTTGCGTTTCTCTGATGATTAATGATGTCAAGCATTTTTTCATATACTTGTTGGCTGTTTATATGTCTTCTTTTGAGAAATGTCTATTCATATCATTTGCCCACTTTTTGATGGGACTTTATGTGGTGGTGGTGGGGGTGGTGTTTTAGTTCCTTGTATATTCTGGTTATTAGTCTCTTATCAGATGAATAGTTTGCAAGTATTTTCTCCCATTTAACAGTTTGTCTATTCACTCTGTTGATTGTTTCCTTTGCTGTGAGAAGCTTTTTAGCTTGATATAATTCCATTTGTCTACTTTTACTTTTGTTTCCTATGATTTTGAGGTCTTCGCTATAAAATCTTTGCCTAGACCAATGTTTTGGAGTGTTTCCCTTATCTTTTCTTCTAGTAGTTTTATAATTTTGGCCCTTATCTCTTTGGTGAATTTCTCTTTTATTTGCCAAATTATTATTTTGATTTCTTTGTATTGTTTATCTCTGTTCTCTTGTACCTCACTGAGCTTCAATATCACAATTCTGAATTATTTTTCTAAATATTTCACAATCTTCTTTTTTATTGGAATTTTTGCTAGAGAATCATTGTGTTCCTTTGGAGTTGTCATATTTCCTTGCTTTTTTGGGTTTTCTTGTGTGTCCCTACATAAACATTTGTGCGTCTAGTGTAATTGTCACTTCTTCCAAAATTTTGGATTCACTTTTGTGGGGAAGATGTATCTATTTTGTTGATTGGGTAGGGCACTTTAGATTTGATTCTGGATGTATGAAGTAGAGTAATCTCTGTATGATTTCTTTGGATGTAAACAGTATTAGTAGTATCTGTGATTTCCTCATTGTCTTAGACTGTGGTTGTTAGTGGAGGCTGTGGTGGGATCTTTTTGGAGACTAGGGATGCCAAGTGGGCTGTCCTCAGGACCCAGGGGTGGCAGTGGCAGTCTGAGTGTGTCTGTCCTTGGACCAGTGCAAATACAGGCACTGCTGTTAGCAGGTTTAAGCAGGCCAATTCTTGAGTCTCTAGGCAGCCTTTTTGGGTGCCAGCAGTGGTTGTGGTGGGCTGGGCAGTTGGGTAGGTCCTTGGGCCCCTGAGCAGTGTGTGTGGTATGGGTGATGGCCATACCAGTAGCAAGACAACCCTCAGGCTGCCAGATGCCACATGCTTGTTTTAGTGGTGACTATAATAAGTTGGGTGGGCCAATCCCTAGGCCCCCAGGTGCTTGCCATTGGCTACCAGCTATGATGGCAGCAGCAGGCTGGGTGGACCCATCCTCAGGCCACTGTGAAGAATGCACAGATGCCAACAGTGGCAGATGAGGCAGGGCGATCCCCTGGTCCCTGGGGAGTGTGCTTGTTCACTAAAGGGTGTGGTGATACAAGGCTGGCTGAGCCTGTCCTCAGGCCTCCTAGCTGTGCACACAGGTACAGACTGTGGTGAGCAGGGTATAATGATTGTCAGGATACCCATGGGAGTGCTCATGTGGCAGCAGCAGCAGTGGTGGTGAGCAAAGAGCCAGACCTCAAGGCACACAGTGACTGTCCTGCAGGGCCAGACAGGGTCACTGCCAGTCGCAGCAGCTGCATTCAGGTGGCTTTCTGGCTATGGGGAGTAAGCTTCAGCCCTTGTGTCAGCAGCAGCAGCAGTAGCTGTGGGCAAGGAGAGCATGTCCTCAAGGTGCATGCAAGTACCTTGCAGCCCTTCTGCTGGTGGGGACTAGGTTGCTGTCTGTGGTAGTGGTCCAAGGCAGGCAAGTTTCAGACTCCAAGGAGCATGCTCTTTGACTCTCTTTGCTCCAGGGGCTGCCTCTCCACTGTGTTACACTGCCTGTCCTCTCAGGTACACCACACTGTGTGTGCTAGAACGCTGGAGACCCTGCTGCTCCACTAGGTTCAACTGGCATTGTGCTGCTGTCCCCCTGTGGGTGGATACAGGGCAATGTAGTCCAGGGATGTGGAGATACAGGGGCTGTTAGGCCTCTGTAGGGTGCAGGCTTTCAAAATGATGTTGTGCTGTAGCTGCTTAGGACTTGGGGGGTGTCTGAGACCCAGCATGAGCTTCTTCTTTGAAGCAGAGACCCAGCATGAGCTTCTTCTTTGAAGCAAAGCCACCACACAGTCTCCAGTTAGCTCCTATGTTAGTCTCAGGGCCTGCGAGGGCTGAGGACTACTCCTATGGCTAGGGTTGCAGGAGTCTATGCTGGGAACGTGGACCACTGGGATCTCTTACTTTCCCTTTCCCCACACCAGGGAGCCTCTCTGGGTTCCCAGCCAATCCCAGCTGGGCTGGCTGCCTCCTTTCCCGCCCCTTCAGGACCTCAGGTGCTTCCTGTCACTTCTCTGCTGAATTGCATGTTCTTTCTTAGATAATCTATTTCAAAAGTGTGATTATCTACTTGCTATGTAGGTTCCATGTGGTTGAGCTAAGTGGCAGAAGAAGCCTCTAGCAGCCACCATGAAGCCCCTTCCAGGCCAATGATTTTGGGTAACTATTGAATGGACAGTAAAATGTTTGTCTACTATGAGTTTTTTGACATTTATATTTAATAAAAATCAAAAGCCATTCTAGTTTGCTAAAATCATACCACGATGAACAAAATATTTTTTAAAACTTACTGACTCCAATTACTATTTGTAAATTTTTGTATTAGTACATATTAAAGTCATTCAAAAATGTTGAATAAAACATAATAAATATCTTTGTACCCAAGACACAACTTAATATTAAAATTATAGTGAAATGAGTTTACTCTTATTCAGTAAATTATGTATAAAAAACTATTGTTCATTAGTTTAAACTGCTTATTCAAAATTTTGAACACATAAAGCCAGCATAATTTAAATCTTCTCTTACACAGAGAAGGCACTATTTTGAGGATGTATATGGGGCAAGGATATGTAAAAGAAAAAAATACAGATGCTTGTCAACCTACAATGGGGTTACAACCCAATAAATTTATCATAATTTGAAAACATCATAAATTAAAAATGCTTTTAATACACTTAATCTATCAAACATCATAGGTTAGTTAGCCTAACTTTAATGTGCCCAGAACACTTACACTGGCCTACAGTTGGGCAAAATCATCTAATTCAAAGTGTATCTTATAATAAAATGTCAGATATATCAAAATTTGAAGTACGGTTTCTACTGAATGTGCGTCACTTTTGAACCATCAAAAAGTCAAAAAAATCGTAAGTCAAACCATCCTAAATCATGGACTATCTATAATAATTTCCCTGATGGAGTCTACAATCTAGTCAGAGAGCTAAAATAAAATTTCAAAAACTGAACATCTATAACAACAAAACATAATTCTAAGTTGTAAAAGAGAAACATAAATTGAATAAGGGGGAATTCAGAGCCAGGAACATGCACTTTCAATTTGAAAATGAAGAAAGCACTCAAGGAAGATAGGGCTTTTCATGTGGACTTTTAAGAATTAGTAAAAAATTTGAGAGATGAAAAAGTATGAGTCATGATTCTTCCTTAAAAGACACATAAAACTGACCCTGTAGCTTTAAGCAAAAGGTAAATATATAGCGAAATTATTGGGATTCTACAGAATCAAGAGAAAGCTGGAAGACCATGCTCATAAAATAGAATAGGTAATAGACAATTTTGAAAATTTGGCAGAAATCATGCTAGGCTGAGAAAAATCGAACCAGAAGCCATAATTAACCACATGCTATAACCAGTAAGTCATCACTATATTAACAACAACAACAAAAATATGTTATACTGGCTGTGTGTGTTGGTACACTCCTGAAATCCTAGCACTTTGAGAGGCTGAGGTGGGAGGATCGCTTGAGGACAGGAATTCAAGACCAGCCCAAGCAATATAGCGAGACCTGTCTCCACAAAAAAAATACAAAAATTAGCTGGGTGTGGTGGTGTGCACCTATAATCCTAGCTACTCAAGAGGCTGAGGCAGGAAGATTGCTTGACCCAGGAATTAGAAATTGCAGTGAGCTATGATGACACACTACACTCTAGCCTAAACAATAAGGCAAGACCCCGTCCCCACACCCCCCAAAAATATGAGCTATAAATGCCTTTTGATCCTTGCATAACTCACAAAAATCAACATACCAGACAGGATAGATGGGGTGTGGGAGTGAGGAAAAGAACTCTGTTCTGAGACACTGTGAGAGAAGGAACACTTTTTTAGTTATTTGGATACCAAATTTTAGTTAATTTTATAATTGTCATATTATGCTATGAAATTCTAATTTTTTTTAGGTTAAGTTGACATCAATATTTTTTAAAACATGAACCTTGAATCATTTACATCTTGAATCATACCCAGGGAGATATACTTGGCATTGATAGTTTAAATCAAAGGAATACTCATTTGAAAAGGATTGTTCTTTGCCTACATAATCCTCAGAGAAAGGAGAAAATGAATATTGGCAATGTATAATTTCTCTAAAAAAATAATGCCTAATCCAAGTTCAAAGGCTTTCTGAACAATTAAAATATAAAAATAACAATACTGAAAATAATACATGCACCTCTGCGCTGAAATCTCCACATTTTCGAGATTAAACTAAAGAAGACAAAGATGAACTGAAAATGTCCTCTTTGAAGCAAAGATAGGTCATTATCAATAATAAATAGTGGTTAGGCCAGGCACGGTGGCTCACGCCTGTAATCCTAGCACTCTGGGAGGCCGAGGCGGGCGGATTGCTCAAGGTCAGGAGTTCAAAACCAGCCTGAGCAAGAGCGAGACCCCGTCTCTACTAATAATAGAAAGAAATTAATTGGCCAACTAAA
>CAUYMX010000583.1:0-10965 GCA_963573855.1 Lepilemur septentrionalis | reverse complement strand
TGCCACCTGGATCAAGAAATCCTGCCACTATAATGAAAATGGTTTTACTCTAACAACTCTTTATCTAATGAAAATGCAACATACACGTAATTAAGCATGAAATTTCAGATTACACATGCATGCTTTATGTCTAAAGGCTAAAGATATTTAATACCACAGAATTGACCAGCTTTTCAGGTAGGTAAATTATTGCTTGAGCAGTACAGTAATTCCCTAATACCATTAAGGCCGAAGGCCTAGTGCAGAGCTAGGACTATTTAGTTCAAAAACAGTATTGCTACACGCGGATATTACAGCCAGCCTGTCCCAAATTACCGGCACTTCTTAACCATGGTCTGTGCCGCAGAGCAAAGAGGCCTGCGTGCCTCCAGGAGTGACAGGGCTGCGGTCTGAGGCCGCGGGAAGGGTGACAAGAAGAGAGTGGTTGTCCCACAGAGGGAAGGGGCAAAGACCTGTATGGAGAGGGCCTAGGTGGACACAAAGAAACACCCAGAAGGGGGCCTGAAAGCACGGGAGGCAGCTTTCACGGAGCGGGACGTGGCAGGGGCACCGCCGGCTCCCTTCGCCTCTCCGTCTGGGTCACCTTGCCGTCGCCGCTGCACCTCACGGCCACCGCGGTCAGTTCTTCACCAGACTCAAGGCCCCAAGGCTGAATCGGAGAGACCAGAGGCGACTGAAAGACAATGGAGACCCCTGTTGAGGGGGTGCCGCCTTCCGGGCCTCATCGGCCTTGATCCCGGGATATAGATGTTTCACGAACGTGGCAGGTGATTCTCGTCTGCAACCATAGCCCCAGATGATTGCCTAGATCCCTTCCAAGCTGAAAGCCACTTATTTCACGGCCTCTGACAATGGCCTTCGGTTGTTCGGTTAGCCTTCTCCTTACCTACGCAGTTAGCTCTGTGTACATTTACACCGGACTGAACCCTCCCGGTGCCTGCCCCTGGCCGGCCCGAGACCCGCGCCTCCGCGCTCGCGCTCCGCTTTGCACCGCGCGTCTCCAGCGGTGGTGACTCGTTTCTTCTTACACAAGGAAATAAAATAACATTTTTGAAAGTGATTTAAAGTTTTTTTAAAAATTCTACTCTGTATCCAATATTTCCCTTTTAAAGTTTCTTGATAAAATTCATTTCATTTTCTAACTCCAAATTTGCCTGAAGAAACTTCGGGAAAGTGGGATTCCCTGCATCACAGATCGCGGTATAGACAGCTTCGTTTGAGCTCAGCTGTGCGCTGCTCTGACGGCCTTTTCGCTCCCTGCGGCGGGTCCCTTCTCGGAGGGTGTCGTGACAGTTGTCCGAGCCCCGCCCGTCCTCCAACGCAGACGCTGCCTTTGCCGCCCCGCGGACCAAGCCCCCGCGGTGCACCTGGGCCAGCCAACTCGTCCTTCTCACCCCGGCTCTCTCCCTCTTTGCCCGGCAACAGAGGCGTTAACTCAGAGAATGTCTCTGATTGGCTGAAAGCAGCAGGGTCTTCCCCTCCTAGAATCTGTTTTCTTCTCCTCTTCCTTGGCCTTGTACCTGTGTACTCCCCACAGGGACCAAGACTTATTCGGTTAAAGCACCAGAGGGCAATGGCCCTCCCATCAAGGCTGGTCCTGGGACTCCACACCCTGGCGACCCTCCTGAGCCCCCAGGAAGCAGGGGCCGTCAAGGGTGAGTGCTGAGGGTGACGGGGACGGCAGAGATTTAGGAAGCTGGGTCACACGAGGGAGACGAGGGAGACGGTGTAGAGGAGGGTGGTTGTCCCTCTCCCTTTCTGGGTCGTGGGCAACTTCCTTTACCCAGACGCCCTCACCTCTACCACGTCTGTCCTGGATCTAAATACAGGTGCAGCCAGTCCAGGCGCGCCAGGGCCTCATTCAGCCTTTGCTCACGTTCAGATTCCCCCCATTCCTCCCTTTCTGGGACTCGAACCTCCACCCTACCGGTGCCCAGCACCCTGATTTCTTCACCACCTCCTGGTCTGGAGTATGCCTGTTCAAGTCCAGCTCTGGTGCAGTATTTATGGCCATGTTGGTGGGTCGTGGTTAACTGTTTTCGGGTCTTTGTTCTGCTCTAGACACAAACTCCTGGTGTGCAGGTCCACAACTTGTTCATCTTCATTTCTTTTATTTCGCTGGCCTGGCACTGTGCTGGTCCCTCACAGTAGTCCCTCAGTGACCACTGAACAAATAACTTCATAGAAAATTCTACAGGAATCTTACTGATTGAAACCCAACCCCTAATTTCCAAAAAACTGGGCTTCAGTTATGGAAGAGATACGTTCAATCATAATGCTCTGAGATGGAAGAGTTGGGATGTGAACCTGACCTTCTGACTTATGGCCTCCTCACAATGCCGTGGGCTGCCTTTTTCTATCCCGGTGGTCTCTGGGTCAGAAATCTTAATTCTTACTGCTGCCAGTCGTGGCCTGTTCCCTCTCACATGCACCTGTGTGGCATCTCTGTGCAAAGCTCCACTGTGCTCCTGTCCTCAATCATATCCTCCTCATCCCACCCAACAGGGCCACCACCTCACTCACAGGGCCCGATAACACAGCCAGAGCAGGTGATCACAGCCAAGATTTAACTTCTGGAGTCCCAAGCTTGATTTTTTTTTCTTTTCCAAGCTTGATTTTAGACAGCCTCTCCCCTTCCCAGCCTGAAGATGCCAGCCTGCACCCGTGTCTCCATGCTGCCGCTGTCAGTTGGGATGTGCCTTTTCCCCTCTATCCTCTCCCTTCTGCTCTCCAAGGGCCAACTCAGTGTCAAAATAGAACTCTGTCCCACACAGAACCAGGGATGCAGCCTAGGCTCAGAGACTCAACATATCCCATATCATGGATGAGACTGATACATTTTCTTCCCTCTCCCTGACTCTGAACTCACCCAATACAGCTGACCACATGGGCTCCTACGGACCAGCCTTCTACCAGTCTCACGGCGCCTCCGGCCAGTTCACCTATGAATTTGATGGGGAACAGCTGTTCTCTGTGGACTTGAAGAAAAGCGAGGCCGTGTGGCGTCTGCCTGAGTTTGGCGACTTTGCCCACTTTGACCCACAGGGTGGGCTGGCCAGCATCGCCATGATCAGAGCCCACCTGGATGTCCTGGTGGAACGCTCCAACCGCACCAGAGCCCCCAATGGTAAGTGGCCCTCCCTCGGCCCACCCGGTCAGGCAGGGGGGATCCAGTGAAGCTTCTTCCCACCTCCTAGGTCTGTGGTGCACTGTGGTGCAGGCTCTCTCAGAATCTGCGCCTGCTGTGCTCAGCCCCTTTCTCTCCCAGGAGGCTCTGGGTCTCCCCAGGCCCCTTTAGCACCCTCTTCCTTCTTGAGGAATGACCCCCTCACCTGCATTCCCACCCGGGGCCAGTCAGATACAGGAGCTCCTGGTGCCCCAACTCTGTTTCCCTCCTCTCCCGCCTCAGCAGCTACCCTCCCAGAGCATTTCCTGCCTGCAGATGGCTGCAGAGGAGGAACCGTCCCTTAGTCCCAGTCCTAGCAAGGCCAGCCATAAGGGACTCAGGGCCTTGTTCCTCCTAGTGCCTCCGAGGGTGACCGTGCTCCCTAAGTCTCGAGTGCAGCTGGGCCAGCCCAACGTCCTCATCTGCATCGTGGACAACATCTTCCCGCCTGTGATCAATATCACCTGGCTGCGCAACGGTCAAACAGTCACCGAGGGAGTGGCCCAGACCAGCTTCTATTCCCAGCCTGACCATTCGTTCCGCAAGTTCCACTACCTGGCCTTCGTGCCCTCAGCTGAGGACGTCTATGACTGCCGGGTGGAGCACTGGGGCCTGGACGAGCCGCTCCTCAGGCACTGGGGTATGGAGCCCCCTCTCCCACCCCCCCCAGACCTGCGTCCCTTTACTCTAGAACCCTTCCCTGTACCCTGGTGCTCCCACCCCTTTCTTTCTCTGTCAGAGCCCCATATGCCTACTCCGCCGCCAGATGCCACGGAGACCCTGCTCTATGCCCTGGGCCTGGCCATGGGCCTGGTGGGCTTCCTTGTGGGCACCATCCTCATCATCACAGGCACACGCCTGTCCAGTGCTCCCAGGTACAGAATCCCCAGAAGTCTGGGAGGTGGAGGCGGAGAGTGGACGACTCTGAGCAGGACAGGGGTGGAGGAGCAGAGATTCTGTGGGGAGCAGAGGGGTCAGTGAAGGGTGATACAGACAGCAGTGGGCAGGGAAGAGAAAAGCAGAGCTGGGGTGAGGGAGTGGGTTTGGGGGAGGTGGGCACTCAGGGATAGGATTCTGGAATCGTGAGCTTGAACAACCTTGGTTGTATGGTTTTTGCTACTTTAGGTAATGACCTCTCTGAGAGAAACCGATTGTGGGAGACACCCTACGGATTCCTAGCAGGTTTCTGACAGCCCCTGCGTGCTCAGAGCCGCGGTTTGCTTGCGCATCCCCACTGTGCTGACTTCAAACCGGATCCACCTCTGTCCTATAGGTCCCCTCCTTTCTGGCCACAGTACTCATGGCAGGACTTGTGGGGCAGCCCACAGCTCCCCTTCCCCTTCAACACACACACACACACACACACATTCTGGCTCTACCCAAAGCTCTGGCTAGCGGCACTGAATTCTTTAATGGTGTTTGCACCTTATCCTTTTTTATCAGGTGTTGGCCAGTTCTCCCAGGGTGTGAGGGATGCGGGGAGCAGGCAGAAGGGACCCTGAGTGGTGACCATTAAGCCTGGCCTCATGTTGCTGGGGATGGAGCCATCCTCAGGCGTTCAGCTGTGTCTTGCTCCACTGGCCCATTGTGTGTTACCATTTCACATGGACTTCATGAAATGTGCCCTGGGATTCAGACTAGCCCTGAAAGGGCTCCAGAGTATCCTGTTCCTTGTGCCTCCCTCAACCAAGGATAGCTCTGAAGGCGCTGGGAGTGGGGAGGCTCATGGGGTTCCACTCCTGTCTGGATTTGCGTGGTGTGAAGAAGCCACTGGTGTCCAGGCACTATGTCATCTCCTTTTTCTACATTCCGTAGAGTCCAAGGCTGAGATAAGATGGCAGTGTGCCCATCACAGAGAGGTCCAAGGCTGAGATAAGATGGCAGTGTGCCCATCACAGTAGGCAGGAGGCTGGCAGAGTAGATGGGCAAGGCATCTGGGAAGAGGGGCAGTCTAAGAGAGATCCACCACAACACTCTCTAAATACTTGGCCTGGAGGATTTTAGTTTACTGTGAACAAAATTAAAAACATGCAAAGAGACAAGGAACCATACAAGGTGGTTTTGTCAAGTATCGAATGAGTGGTACAGATGAGTGGTTTTCAAACTGGAATGTACAAAAGACTCACTTGGGAGCCTTTGAAAGTGCAGGCCTCACCCAGACCTATTGGAGTAGAATCTCAGGGATGGGAGGGGCAGTAACAGGGAGCCTGTAGTTGTTAACATGCTCCAGATGATTCTGCTGCGGCCATGCTGGACCTCGGCTGTGGTCTGGGAACTGGGACCCACTGGCTTAGTCTGTTGCTGTTGGAGAGCGTTGGAAGGAGGGATCCCTGAGGTCTCAGGTGGACCAGGAAGGCTTTCTGGAGAACCTGGGTCTGTTAGGGCATCAAAGTTGATCAAGATACAAGTAAGTGGGGGCAAGATGGGAGTTTGAATCATAACCATTTGGTCCTGTAAAAGAAAGAAAGCAAGAAATGATGGGGACTTGGCGGACTTCCCAAGAGAGAGCACGCTGGGAGAAATCAATGACTGGAAGACTCTGATGGAAGTGGGGGAGGATCGTCTTTGGCAAGGATTTTGTTTGCTCGTGACAGAAATCCTCTTAAAATGACCACGTGCAAAGTAGGGTATTTACCATAGAGACACAGGCTGGTGCACAGAATCCAAGGACGTGTGCCAGCCAGGCTCACGGGGAGCGGAGCGCGGAACTGGAAAGCCCGGGGTCCTGGAGCTGCCCCCTGGTGCTGTCTCGGGGCCATATGGTCCGTGTTCTCTAGACCCCTCTGCATGTTGCCCATATTCTTCTCCCTCTGTGGACTGACTGTCCTTTTCAGCGAACACATTCACCCTACAGCTCCCGAGTGTATATCTCTCAGCTCTCACCACCCAAGAGACTGTGTTTCCCAGTCACAATTTTAAATTCTTAGAAAAGTAAGTGACAAGTGAGGGGCCAAACTTAGGGCAGGTGTCCATCCCAGCCCTATGTACTTAGAGCAGGGGGACAAGGAAATAACAATTTCCCTCATGGGATAAACATGGCTGCTGAGCACCCAACTCTAGGGAGAGGGGTCGGGTTGTTTTCAGAGAAAGAAGTATGGTTTTGTTCTCAGAAGACACTCCAAGATATGTCTGTCCCTAGCATGCTCTGACATCTGCTGATCTTTTGCTTAAAAGTTTACTTCCTGCATCATCGGAAAGGTGTTTCTCTGCTCTCTGTCCTAAGGCTTAATAAAGTCATTAAAACTGTCTCTTCTTTTGACCAAAAGACGTGTGCTTTTTTTCCACTATGCATATATTACCCAGCAGTCACTAGAACTTCTAGGAACAATTCCAAATCTTTTGTATTTATGTATCTCCCTGCAGACTAACATTTTTTTCTTCTAGTCTCAAGGTAGTGTTCCATTTTTAAAAATTGTCCTCCTGTATTCATGATCTGAATCCCTTTTAGAATAGATGTGCAGGTGGGGCACAGTGGCTCATGACTGTAATCTCAGCACTTTGGGAGGTTGAGACAGGAGAATCACTTGAGGCTGGGAGTTTGAGACCAGCCCGGACAACATGGTGAGCTTGTCACTACAAAAAATAGAAATAATTAGCCAGGCATGGGTGGCACTTGCCTGTAGTCCCAACTACTTGAGAGGCTGAGGCAGGAGGATCGCATGAGCCTAGGAGTTTGAGGCTGCAGTGAGCTATGATGTGCCACTGCACACCAACCTGGGAGACAGAGAGAGACCCTGTCTCAGAAAAAAAAAAAAAAAGAATAGCCCTTCAATAGCCACCTCCTCTTCTATATATTCAAACTCTCCCTCTTTGCAGGCCCCTCCCTACAGATAATAAAGATGTCACCTCTCCCATATAATGAGAACACCAGATCTCCCTCTGTCCTATAACCCAGCCCTTCCCCGCACCGTGCACTGCTCCTAGTGGTGCTCTCTGAGAGAGGGCCCTGCCTGGGCTGCCTCCAGATCCCCTCTTCCCATCCACTCTCCTTTCAATTTTAATTTTTAATAAAATTACATTATGTTCACAGTTTAAAGAGTCAAATAGTTCTACAAGACTTGCTACAAAAACCACAACCTCCAGCCCCCTTTCCTACCATGTCCTCGCCCTCACAGGCACTAACTTTCAACTGTTCTAAGGGATTCTGTTGGTATTGACCTCTCGTCTCTAAATAACATGTTTGTGTTGCTACGTCTAGATTTTTCAGCTTCAGGCTTTATCTCTTTACTTTGCACTGTGGAAGAGGAGGACTGCGATTTTTTTCATCCTCAAAGAAGATATGTACCCCCTTCCCACCCCCGCCCACTTTCTGTCACATAGCTGCATTGTCACGTCGGCTCGGTCAACGTTCAGGGTTTATACTGTTACGACCACGTAAAGGCAAACCATAGGTGAACCAAGCTTGCTCTTCCTTCCCTAGACGCCTTGCAGTTTTCTCTTTGCTTGGTTTTATTTGTACCTACCACTAGTATTCTGTCAATTTCATCATCAGATAAAACACGCCCAGAACCTTCTGTCTGCTCCAATCTTAACTAGTTGCCCTCGACAACATGGCCGTCATCCTGGGATGGCTCTTCCATCCTTGTCAGGATTTACCTGTCCTCTGTGTTGGATCTTTTGTTTCTTGTACCCATTAATTATCCTTTTGTGGCCTGCCTTATTTTGGCAAGGCTATCCTCCTTTAGCTACCTGAGAAAGAGTGCATGCGAGGCAGACTTTCTACGCTCTGCATGGCATAAAATGTCCTCTATGAATTTACTCTCACACTTCGATGACAGCTTGTATGGGTATCAAATTCAAGGTTGGAAATCATTTCCGTCAGAACTTGTAAGGCATGTCTCCATAGTTCCTTAGTTCCTAGTGTTATTGTTGATAAGCCAAAAAGATACTCGGAGTCATAAAACTTTGTATGTGACCTGGTTTTTCTTTTTTTCCCTCTCTGGAAGCTTGTAGAATATTTTCTTTGTCTGTTCATCCTGCTTTAAATTCTTATAGGTGCTCCATCACCCACAGGGTAAAGATCCTTTTCAAACTGTCCTCAATGCATCATTTTAATGTTATTTCTATTACTAATAGCTCCTCCGGAAAAATAGTCAATACCAAGTCACAAAAACTCTCAGTTTACCCTCCCTCCTGCCTTTCACAAGCTATTCTCTGTTCTCTGTGCTGGGCCTGACTTCCTCTGCCAACCAATCAAAATTCTGCCAGTTCTCCTGGGGTCCAGATTAAATGTCACTTCTCCTATGAAGACTTCCCAGTCCTATACCCAGTGTGCTGCCCATTCTCCCACTGCAGTATATGCCGCACGCTGCCAGGCGTCGGGGTTAACAGCGTGTGAGTCTGCTCTCGCACTAACTGCTCCTCTTGGGCAAGGGAAGTCTATGTCTTATATTTCCAATACTGTCACATTGCCTGGAACATAATGGTCACTAAAGTCCTTGTAGAATTGTATGCAGTTCAATTGTTTGTTTCAAATCCGGTCTGCCCCCATTGCTGTGCAGCTGGCGTTAACATTGGCTACTGCTTACCGAACACATGCCATGTGCCAGACCCTGGGGTAAATGCTTTTCCCGTATAGTGGATTTGAATCTTGGTCCACAAAATCAAGAAAATAGTGCCCAGAGTGCAAAAAATACTAAATTTCTTTAAATAATCTTAACTCCAACTCAAAACCTACTCTTCACCCATGAGGCTTGTTTTAAATTCAATCTTAGTCATTACTGGGGCTTCTCTCTCTCACGGCCATTCCAAGAGTCTGTGCCCTGAGGCAGTGCCCGGGACTTGGAGAAGCCCCTTCTGTCTTCCTTCGTGGTCCAGCCTGCTGACTCCAAGCATGCCTGGGTCTTAACTTGCCTGGTCCTTTCCGAGTGGCAGCTCTTCTGCTTCTGTTCCAGGCCTGGGGCAGGGGACTCTTTGGTGAGAATGGATCCCTAGTCCCTGGGAGCAGGACTGCAGAGAGGCACCACGCAGTCACCTTCTCCCCTCCCTCAAAGCCCCCGCCCACCTGCCTTGGCTGCTGCGAGGGAACAGGGCTCTCTGGGGCCCCACAGGCTGCCGTGCCCTCTTCAGTTTGGGAGGTCCGCCCCTCTCTGCCTTGCCTTGCTGCCTCTTCAAGGCATTTCTCTCACTCTCTCCCTGGCACGATGTCTGGGACACCTGGCAAAATGTCAAGTGAACTTCAGGCTTTGGGAAACTCAAAGCCAGACGAGGAAGGGCCTTGGAGGTAACATTTGCTATTTTCTTGTGTTACAAACCTATATACAAGGAAAGAAAAAAGAAAAGTATTATTCTGCCACACACGCATTATTTCATTTCTTCCTTACAACCAATTTTCAAGTTAAATATAATGATTCCATTTCACAGAGGAGGAAACTAGGATTCAAGTTACTTAACTTGCCCAAGGTCAAACAGCTAGACGGTGGCTGGGAAGGTCTGTAGAATGCTAGAGCCCGTGTCCTCTCCAGCGCGAATGGAGACCAGCCTGCGAGGCCCGAGGCACGATGCAGAGGGTCTGACCTCAGCAGTACCGGGAAACGTACATGAGGAGGTGCCACCCGCTTTTGGGAAGTCACTTCTGTTGAGGCTTCAGCAAGAACAGACAGCAGAAAATGGGGCGAGGTTGAAGAGTGACCGGGTTTTGCAATTACAGAGGAGGTTTTACTCCTGCTACCTGTCATTCATGTCACCCTCCTGTTCAGACTTACTTTCTTGCTTGAAATACAGTGTGAATTCCTCACTGGCTAACAGGACTCCGCATGATCGGACACTACGTGCGTCTCCGACCTCACCTCCCTCCACTCTTCCTTCTTACATTAAGCGACAGCCACACGACCTTCCCTGGGATCCTCCTGCCCAAGATCTTAACAATGATGCCCCCAATTCATCATCCACTCACAACTCACGTGGTCCCCAATTCGGAGAGGCTTCTCTGTCCAACTTGGCCAGGTAAACCACCCACCTCCAGTCTCTCTGTCACGTCACCCCGTTTATCTGTGTGGGCAGATAAAAGGAGCCTCTCCTTGAATGGGGTTCCTTCTCTCAGGCGTCCCTTTCTCATCTGCTCCTGGAAAGCGGTCCAGCAGGTAGGAAGTCCTGCAAGCAAAGGAGCAAGATTCACTTCCGGTCCCCGTCTCCTCACGGTGGGTATCGCTGCCGAAGGTTTGTGGTTTGGCTCCATCTTGTGGTTCGACTCCACCTCACGTGGAGGCTCCAGATCTGGGTAAGCCTAGGGTCTCCCAAGGAGGGGACTCCCTGGCATTTCTGCCCCCTGGAAACTTTCTGCTGGGTTCCAGCACCACTCTTGAGAGAGACCCGGTTAGATTCCCAGTTGCCCTTTCTTCCTGTCCTCAGGCCTTCAGCGTATGCATCTGCTGCAGGTTCTTACTGTAATGCCCAGAACATGGCAGTTACTCAATAAATGTTTTCTTTGTTTAATTTTTATTTATTTATTTTTATATTAAGGGGGTAAAAATGCTTAGGTTACGCACATTGCCTTTGCCCCGCCCAAGTCAGAGCTTCAAACGTGTCCATCCCCCAGACAGTGCGCACCACACCCATTAGATGTGAATGTACCCATCCCCTCCTCCCCCTAACATCTGCCCGACACCCGATGAATGTTACTACCATCTATGCACTTAAGTGTTGTCAATTAATACCAATTTGATGGGGAGTACATGTGGTGCTCGTTTTTCCATTCTTGTGATGCTTCACTTAGTAGAATGGATTCCAGCTCTATCGAGGAGAATACAAGGTGCTAGATCACCATTGTTTTTTGTGGCTGAGTGGAACTCCATGGTACA
>CAUYMX010000577.1:0-10421 GCA_963573855.1 Lepilemur septentrionalis | reverse complement strand
CAAACTCCTGGGCTCAAGAGATCCTCCTGCCTCAGCCTCTCGAGTAGCTGGGACTACAGGCATGCGCCACCATGCCCGGCTAATTTTTTACATATATATTTTTAGTTGTCCAATTAATTTCTTTCTATTTATAGTAGAGACGGGGTCTCACTCTTGCTCAGGCTGGTCTTGAACTCCTGACCTTGAGTTATCCACTCGCCTCAGCCTCCCAGAGTGCTGGATTACAGGCATGAGCCACCGCACCCGACCTCATCACCCTACTTTTAAAAATCCAATGTCTTCGGCATCCTGAGGCTCTTTGTGTGTCCACTCCACCTTATTCCCTCGTTATGCCCCTAAAGGTATCCACTACTCTAAATTTTCACTTTCCTCATTCACTTGTTTTTTTTTTTATATTACAGATCCTTAAACACATGTCTGTGTGGATTCTTAAACAATATACTTAGATTTGATTGGTTTAACTTTATAAAAATGGTATACTGTATGTATCCTTCTGAATCTTGTTTTTTCCCTCAACATTGTATTTTCAAGGTAATCATCTATGTTGAAGTATCTCACCATAGTTCACATGTGCAAGAATTTCTCTGCAAGTGGAATTGCTATTTTGTGGGTATGCACAGTTCTAAATTGATATGACAGTGTCAAATTAGTCCTCAAACTTTTTGTGTCAATTTCTATTGTCAGCAGTAGTGGGAAAGATTTCTTATTACTCCTCCTCCTTGCCAGCACCTACTGCTCTCTGACTTTTTAACTTTTCCAATCAAATGGCTATGAAATGGAATTTTCTCATGATTTAAATTTTCATTTTCTGACTTACTAATGAAGTAGAACTATTTCTATTCAATCATTGGCCATTCATATTTTCTTTTATGTGTTAAGTTTATTCAAGCAACTTGCCCATTTTTTTCCATTAATTTATTTGTATTTTTGTAGTAATTAACTGATGTAATTTCTTTATATATTTTAAACGCCAATTATTTGTCAGTCATATGTACTGCAAATATCTTCTACTAGTTTGTCATTTGTCTTTTTCTTTATGACGTATTTTTATCCATCATTTCCTTCTACGTTCATGTTGTTTAAGAACTCTTTCCAAATACCTGGGATACAAAGATAATCTCATGTATCTCTTTTATTGTTCTTATTTAAAGTTTTAACCCATTTGAAAGTTATTTATTTGTGTGCAGTGTAAAGAAGAAATTGGCTTCCTTATTTTTTTTAGCATCATTTATTAATTGTTGGCACTTTCTCCAGGGATCTACGCTGTCCATTTTGTCATATATCAAAGTTGCCTACTGTTTGGCGGAGAAATACTGGTTCATGACACCATTGTCTCCTCCTGAGCACAGAGAACAGCTGCATTTCTTAGCCTTCCATGTGGCTGTGTTGAGACCTGTGCCTGGTGGGAACGCCAGGGGTATGAGGGAGTTAAGAACAGGTGTATCTTTGTGTGCACAGGCTCTCTCTCACCCTAGGGCTGGAAACAAGGGGCCCCAAGAAGTGGAGCTGCATAATGGAAGTAGACCAGGACTCCAAGTTGGAGGAGAGTACCAGGGAGAGCCCCGTGAACTTCATCAATTGGTGATATGATTGAGAAATTGTTATGGTACGAATGCGTGTCCCCCCAAAATTCATATGTTGAAATCCTAACCTCAAAGATGATGGTATTAGGAAGTGAGGCCTTTGGGAGGTGATTAGGTCATGAAGGCAGAGCCCTTATGAATGGAATTGGTGCCCTTATAAAAGAGACACCTTCCCCTTCCACCATGTGAGGATACAGCGAGGAGAAGATGCTGTCTATGAGGAAGCGGGCCCTCCCCGGACAAGGAGTCTGCCAGTGCCTTGATCTTGGACTTCTCAGCCTCCAGAATTGTAAGCGATAAATTTCTGTTGTTAATAAGCCACCTAGTTTAAGGTATTTTTGCTATAGCATCCCAAACAGACTAAAACAGAATTGACACTTTATTGTGTTAAGTAAAGTTATTTCAGGTTTTATTAGTTACTGTAGCATAAGCAAGGATTACCCTCACTAATATAGTGCAGTCTATTTCTTGGTATTATGTTCCATTGGTTTATTTCTCTTCCCTTGAGTCAATACCACCCATCTTATTGACTGTAGCTTCCCATTAAATCTTAACACCTTATAGTCTTAGAGACCAAGCTTCCCATCTCCCCTGCCCTGTTCTTTTTTTTTTTTTTTTTTTTCAGACAGGGTATCACTAAGTTTCCCGGGCTAGAGTGCAGTGGCATCATCATAGCTCACTGCAACCTCAAACTCCTGGGCTCAAGCGATCCTCCCGCCTCAGCCTCCTAAGTAGCTGGGACTACAGGCTCACACCACCACATCCAGATCATTTGTTTATTTTTTATTTTTTAAGAGATGGGGACTTGCTATGCTGTCCAAGCTTGTCTTAAACTCCTGGCCTCAAGTGATCCTCGTGCCTCGGCCTCCCAAATTATTGGGATTACAGGCATGAGCACTACGCCTGGCCTACTCATGTCTTTTTAAAGAGCTTCTTGGCTTGTTCCTTTGCTTTTCAACATAGATTTTTAAAATCAGCTTGTCATGTCCCACAAAAAAAATTTGAATTTTCATTAGAATTATATTGAATCTATACATTAATAATTTAGGGAAAACTAATATACTAATGGTTCTGAATCCCCTTATCAGGAAATACAGATTTATCTATTTGTTTAGGCCTTCTTTAATAGACTTCAAACAGTTTTATAATTTTATTCATAAAGACATTGTACCTTTTGAAATTATGTCTGTTCTAGCAAATTTTCTTTTTCTTTTTCCTTTGAAAATGGTAACTTTTAATATTCCATCATTTAGCTGTTTGTTGCTGAGATATAGAAATAAAATTGATTTTTGGATGCTGATTTTCTGCCTAGCTCCTTTGGTAATTATAATAATTTCAATATAGATGTTTGGGGAATTTTTCTCTTTGCAAGCAATCATTACAACTGCACATAGTAAGTTTTGCTTCTTTCATTTCAAAGTTTATAGTTTTTTTCCTTCTTCTTGCCTTATTGTGTTGGCTAGGACTCCAGTACAATGTTGAATAGAAGTGGAGATAAAATGTGTGATTAATATTTTTTAAAGAAAAACCTTCTAAAGTTTCACCATTAGAATGCTGGATGTAGGTTTTTGGTAGATGTCTTTTATCAGCTTGAAGAAATTCCTTCCACTCTTTGCTGTAAGTTTTTATCATGAATGTGTGTGGATTTCACATGTTTTTATAAGAGGAGCATATGGGTTTTCTGGTTTAATTTCTTAACATGGTGAATTACATTGATAGATTTTTTTAAAAACTGACAGTTTGTTTTCCCACCTTTGCTTTATCGTATTTCTTTCTACTTTGCAGCTACAGCTGTGAGGAATTCTTAGTGATTCTTGCACAGCCAAGGCAATAGATTCAACATGGATTTACTTCATTTTCCCATACCACTTACTCAGAAAGGATAGAACTTCTTAACACATTTTATCATATCTGCAGCTTTCCCTCCAGTTTTGCAGGCGAGGGATATTTAGATAAAGAGAGAAAGGGAGCAGTGAGGCATGGGATTGCAGGTACACGTGGAATCTGTTAGCAGCAGTGACATTATCAGATTTCTAATATACCTCTGAGTAATCTCACCAGAACTATTTATTTAAATTAAAACTAAGCTATACTGGTGGCATTTGATAGAGGGGAGTCCCCTTTTTTAAATTGAATGAGGTTTCTCTTTTATTTTCAAACAAATATTACCCTTGAAATAGGAGGATGAGTATTTTTTTAAATCAGAAAGAAAATGCTTTCTTCTTGCTTTATTTAAAACTAATCTTGGGCCTGGCATAGTGACTCATGCCTGTAATCCTAGTACTCTGGGAGGCTGAGGCAGGAGGATGACTTGAGGTCAGGAGTTCAAGACGAGCCTCAGCATGAGTGAGACCCCATCTCTACTAAAAATAGAAAGAAATTATCTGGGCAACTAAAAATAGAAAAAATTAGTTGGGCGTGGTGGCGCACACCTGTAGTGCCAGCTGCGCAGAAGGCTGAGGCAGGAGGATCACTTGAGCCCAGGAGTTTGAGGTTACAGTGAGCTATGATGACACTACTGCATTCTAGCCTGGGCAACAAAGCAAGACTCTGTCTCAAAAAAATAAAAATAAAATAAATAAAACTAATCTTAGACTTTGCTTCCAGTCAAATTGGAGAAACATGGACCAGATATACCTTCCGTTCTGAAACATCTAAAAAACTGGACAAAATGTGTGAAACAATGGCACTGAAAACACTGGACAACAGCAATGTGATGACTAAACATAACATGGTATCCCGGATTGGATCCCGGAACAGAAAAAGGACATTAGTGGAAACACTGACGAAGTCCAAACAAAGTCTGAAATTCAGTTAATAGTAATGCACCAATGTTGGTTTCTCAGTTTTAACAAATATAACATCGTAATGTAAGATGTTAATATTAGGGTATACTGGATGAAGGATGTACAGTTGTATTATCTTGGCCACTTTTCTGTAAGTCTAAAATATTCCAAATGAAAAATTTTATTTTTAAAAAACCATGTACCAAGAGCTTTGGAAGCACAAAAGAGATTATGATTACTTCTGCCTGTTATTATTAGCAATCATCTCATTAGATGAGATGATTGGATAAGTAAGAATGTCTGAGACTACATAAAGGCACAATGGCAAGACACAAAAGGGCACTGTTGGGGAAATGGCAATTGTTCATTGTTTCCCAGTATAAGTGTTTAGGGTAAGAAAAGAATGGTAACTAAATAGAAGTGAGTTTGGAAAGTTCTGTTAGTCCTCCCCTAGAGAAGATTTTGAACGTATGCTGAGAAATTTGGACTTCATCATACAGACAATTAGGTTAAGAAAGTGACACCATTTGAATTGTGACTTATAAGAATAACTTGGATAGCAGAGTGAAGAATGATTTTATTTCAGAAAGCCTGATTAAAAGATTCTAGATTCTGGAAATAAGCCTACGGAGACTTGATCATCAGAAGGGGAAAAAGTGATTTATAAAAACTACAGACTAGGAAATTTTACATCATTCTCTGGTACAAGTGCAGCATAAACTATTCAATGAGTGCTTGAGGACACATGTTCAAGGACATGTATTGCAGCATTATTCATAGTCACAAGAACTGAAAACCACGTGGGTGCTTATCAGTAATAGAGTTATTGCATGGTGGTGGTGTTTCCACATTGCATAATGTTTTCAATTATTATGAAGAATGAGTTTGATAACAGATAACTTGGGGGGCATTTACATGATGTATTAAGGGATAGAAGCAAGATGTGGAGAACTCTATGAAATATCCTATTTTTGGAAAAAAATAAATTAGAAAGAAAAAGAAACACTGCATGTGTTAAAAACAAGAGAAAGTTATGGATAAATAAACAACACACTGTTAACATTGATTTGGAGGGTGAGGAATGACACCCATTGAATTGAAGGATGAGGGGGGCAAATGAGATTGTTTCTAAAAGAAAGGTATCTACAGTGCCGATAGGAGATAAGATATTTAACAAATTTTACACAGGGATGTATCAATGCATAGAGAAATGCATAAAAAAATGATCACCCAAGTATTAAAGGTATTTTCTCAGGGCATTGAAATTTCAGTGTTTTTCTCCTTAATTTTATGCTTTTCCATAGTATTTACTTTTTTAACCAAAAGAAGTCTCATTCTTTTATTTATTCAGAAACAAAAATCTATAAAAAAGCTACTTTGTAGCTGGGTATGGTAGCACACTCCTGTAGTCCCAGCTACTCAGGAGGCTGAGGCAGGAGGATTGCTTGAGGCTGAGCCAGGAGCTTGAGGTTGCAGTGAACCATGATGATGCCACTGCCCTTATGCCTCAGCAACAGAGTGAGATCCTGTCTCAAAAAAAAAAAAGAAAAGAAAGAAAAAAGAAAGAAAGAAAGAAAGAAAGAAAGGAAGGAAGGAAGGAAGGAAGGAAGGAAGGAAGGAAGGAAGGAAGGAAGGAAGGAAGAAAGAAAGAAAAGAAAAGAAAAGAAAAGAAAAGAAAAGAAAAGAAAAGAAAAGAAAAGAAAAGAAAAGAAAAAAGGGGTACTTTGTGAAAAAGCTACTACAAGCTTTTCAGTGATGCTGGTGACCCTCATATCTCACCAGCACCATTTCTTATTGTTTTATTAAACAGAATGTCCTCTGGGCCCTAGGTGGAGCATAGTAACCCAGTGGGTTTTCTAGTTTTATATAATATTTTTATTCTAGTATGTCCCATTCTATAAACCTTTTGATCTCTTTTTCACCATCTGCCACGTCAGTTCTGACATTTCTAGTTCACTTGGTGCCGGCCACTGCTTTCTTCAAGCTTCTAAAAACCATCCCAGCAGCATGCTAGTGCCACCTC
Source organism: Lepilemur septentrionalis (assembly GCA_963573855.1). NCBI lineage: Eukaryota > Metazoa > Chordata > Mammalia > Primates > Lepilemuridae > Lepilemur > Lepilemur septentrionalis. Next base: position 4,029 of record CAUYMX010000577.1, on the reverse strand, counting down.
CCAAGGACCTAACTAGAATGTTAAATCCTGTAACATGGGCCAGAGCACCTCCTTTGGGGTATAGTCTATTTCTTTATTAACATGCCCAGCACCTCTACAGCCAGGTTGTGTCATGACTTTACCCTAGTTATCGGCTTGGAGGCCAGGAGGTGGGAATAGATCTGGAAGGCTGACTAGGGCATGCCATTAGAGAACTAAGTCCCTGATAGCAATGGGGATGATGAGATCCCTATATAATAAATGCCAGGTGGCAGAGCTTGTTACTATAACCACCAGTAACAAGTCGGGCATAGTTATTGTAATCAATTGTAATCAGCAGTAAGGTCAGAGCAGCAGCCAGAGGGGGACATGACCCTCAGAAAGCTATGGAGTTGGCTAAGAGAACACAGAGTTCTCAGGGACAAGATAGATGAGCAGCCAACAAAAAGTATTGCTCAATCTTTACAATAAAAATAAATCAGGGATGGATAATGAGAGAGGCCGAGGATAGCTATTCCAATCCATTGCCCAGTTTCCAGACCTGAGCTAGTTCTTATATCCAGAATTTTTGCCTGAAGGAGGAGTCAGGCCCCCATGAGGAAAGACCATGCAACAGTATAGAAAGTATCTAAAAGGATCATGATTCCTTTAATCCCTTCCCAAAGAGAACTATGGCAATTTACTCAGGTAACTGCACACTGGGGAAATGGTAATACTCAGACATTTTGGGGTCTATTGGAAGCAGGGTCCAAGTTGACCTTAAAACCTTGGGATCCAGAGTGTTAGCCCAAGCCTAGCTCATAGGGGGTGCACTGTGTCCATGGATCCCCCATGATCGTTTCCCTGGTCCCCAAATCTATGACTGAAATGGACATACTAGGTAATTGGCAGAACCTCCTCATTGGTTCCTTGCCTGTAAGGTAAGAGCTACCGTAGTGGGAAAAGCCAAAGGAAACCTCTAAAATTGCTCACCCTCCCTGCCAAGATAGCAAAGTTTTTTTAAAAAAACACATCCTAGGAGGAAATGGCAGATATCAATACCATCCTTAAAGACCTAAAGGATGCAGGGATGGTGGTTCCTCCCAAATCCACATTTAATTTGCTACCTGGCTCCCACAAAAACCAGATGGATCCCAGAGGATGACAGTGGATGACAAAACTCAACTAAGTAAGGATCCCCATTGCAGCCGCTGTGCTTGCTGTGGCATCTTTGCTGGGCAGAGCTTCAAGCGTATGGTTTTCAGCTATTATGCTGGCCATACTGGCCAGAATGAAGCCTCAGAAACAGGTACCATCCACCTGGGACAGACCCCAGTGTATATTTACAGTCTTGCTTTGGTTTTAATTAACTTTCCCACTCTCTGTGATAATATAGTCTACAGGGAACTAGCCTGTCTGGATATTCCAGTCCACTATATCGATGACATCATATTCATTTTGAATCAGAAGAGCAAGAAGTGGCAAGTACATTGGAGGCTTTGGCAAAACACATGTGCTCCCAAGGGTAGGGTACAAATTACTACAAAGAGTCAGGGACCTGTCACGTTAGGGAAATTTTAGGGGTCTAGTTTTCTGGGAAAGGCTGGGATATCCTCTATGAAATAAAGGACAAATGATTTCATCTTATGCCTCCCATGACAAAGAAGAAAGCACACTTTCTAGTAGGTCTCTTGGATTCTGAATATCCCTCACTTGGAAATACTGCTTCAACCCATCTATTAGACACCATGAAAGGCTATCATCTTCGTGAAAAGATGAGAGAAGAAGGTTCAAACTGTGGTGCAAGAAACCCTGCCACTTGGGCCATGTGGCCTGGCAGAATATATGGGATTAGAGGCATCAGTGGTGGGAATACACCTCTTTTGGGGCAGTGGACAGTGTCTTTTTGTGTCACCCAGCCTAGAGTGCAGTGGCTATTCATAGGCATAATCATAGCACATTACCACCTCAAGCTCCTGGGGTCAAGTGATTCTCCTGTCTCAGTCCCCCATGAACAGCTGGGACTACAGACTGAGCCACCACACCTGGCTTAGAATACATGTTTTGAAAAATAGTTCCTGGCATGCTACTGGGCCCTGCTAAAGATAAAATGCTCGACCGTAAAACAAGTGGCCATGAGGCCAGTCTTGTCCAGTATGAGCTGGGTTCTGTCATACTCACTGTGGTAGGCAGAATAATGGCCCCCCAAAGGGTCCACATCCTAATCCCTAGAACTTGTGAATGGTAACATGTAAGCAATTCTGAGATGGTATGGGTGTTGCCAGGGAATAAGGGTGGCCTCTAGAAGCTGGAAAAACAAGGAAATGTATTCTCCCCAAGAGCCTCCAGAAAAGAACAAAGCCCTGGTTGACACCTTGATTGTAGCCCAGTGAGACCCATTTTGAATTTCTGAACTACAGAAATAAGATCAATTTGTGTTGTTTTAAACCACTAATTTTCTGGTAATTTGTCATAGCAGCAATAGGAAGCAGCATCCACACCAGTGTTGGCAGAAAGGGCACATGAACGGAATAGCCATGATGGCAGAGATGAAGCTATGCATAGGTCCAACGGCATGGGCTCCTCTCACCAAGATTGATCTGGCTACTGCCGCTGCCAAATGTCTAACTTGCCAGCAACAAAGACCAAATTTGGGCCCCATGAATCAGCACGATTCCTCGAGGAGACCAACCAACTACATCTGTCCCCTTCTACTCTGGGTGTGGGTTTGCCTCTCCTGCCCACAGAGCCTCAGGCAGCATCACCATAGAAGGGCTTACAGAGTGTTTGATTCACTGATACAAGATCCCACATAACATCGTATCAGAGCAAGGGATCCCCCTTACCACAGGAGAGGTGCAGAAATGGGAACATTACCATGGAATCCACTGGGCCTATCACATACCACACCACCTGGAAGCTGCTAGCCTGATACAGCAATTAGAATGGCCTGTCGAAGGATTAACTGAGGTGATAGCTTGGGAAGAGGCACCATCCTCCAGGGTACAGTATGCACTTTAAGTCAATTATCATTACATGTTGCTGTGTCCTTCCTAGGTAGAATACATGGTTCCAGGAGCCAAGATGGAGGGGCTCCATTCACCATCATTCCTAGTGACCCACTTGGAGAATTTGTACTTTAAATCTACAAATATGGTTCTGTAAGTTTAAAAGTTCTGGTTCCCAGAGGAGAAATGCTTCCACAAGGAGGATAGTAAGAATCCTATTAAGCTGAAAGCTGTTACTGCTACCTAGTCATTTCCAACTCCTCATGCAGATAGCTCATTAGGAAAGAGAGGAGTTACCATGCTGGAGGGGCAATTGACCTTGATCATCAGAAGGACATTGAGGGCTGCACCTACACAGTGGATGTGGCAGGGGAGGATATGTTTGGCATCCAGGTGATAAATTTAGGCATTCTCTAGTACCGCCTTGGCCAATTTTGATGTATATAGACAAGTGCAGCAGCCGTGGCCTGAGAGGGCACACAGATTGGGGCTCAGACCCTTGAGTGTTGAGGGTATGAGCCATCTCACCAGGTAAACCACCTAGACCAGAACAGGTGCTAGCCAAGGGTGAGGGAAAACCAGAAAGGGTGGTGGAGAAGGGGAAGGAAGAGGATTTGTTATGGTCTCAAGACTAGCTTTAGCCGTGGAAGTTGTATGTGGTTTGTCCTTCCAATGTTCCTCTTGCCTGTTTGCTCTAGGAAAAGAAAACAACCATAATCCCAGAGGAGCTGCTCCCAAAGCTTATCTCATGAATCAAATTGATCTGAGCAGTGCAAGGTGTAAACTATAGTAGCTGTCATGTTATGCTGCCCAGATCCCCATCCGGGATGAACTCTCATTTCCTCAGCTTCTGGGAGTGTTGGCAGCTGACACTCTCAGCTGAGTCCCCTTCTAGTACTTGCCCTTGACTGAAGAGGGTTGTGTTGCCCAAGGTTTTGCCCCCTCCCAGGTACAGCCCATACCTGATCACTAATAAACAGGGGTTACAAAGGCGTAGCTACTTGCCCCAATTGGGACAACTATGCCAGGCCAACCCAGCTTCGAGGCTCCATGTAGGAGCAGC
>CAUYMX010000576.1:0-29197 GCA_963573855.1 Lepilemur septentrionalis | reverse complement strand
ATGTATTAGAATATACTTGTACTTTCTAAGTGATGTTATACATATAAAATCTGGCTTAGCATGGTGTCTCACACCTGTAATTCTAGCACTTTGGGAGGCCGAGGCAGGAGGGTTGCTTGAGGTCAGGGGTTCAAGACCTCCCTGTCTTTATGAAAAATAGAAAAATTAGCTGGGCATGGTGGCAGCCGGCGGGCCTGTGGTCTCAGCTACTCAGGTGGCTGAGGTGGGAGGATCGCTTGAGCTCAGGAGTTTGAGGTCCCAGTGAGTTGTGATAATACGGCTGTACTGCAGACTGTAGCCTGGGAAATAGAGCAAGACACTGTAAAAAAAAAAAAAAGAAAATTCTGGCTTATGAGATTTTTTTTTTTTTAATTTCAGCATATTATGGGGGTACGAATGTTAAGATTACGTATATTGCCCTGCCCCGCCAGCCCCCCGAGTCAGAGCTTCAGGCGTGACCATCCCTTGGATGGTGCGTGTCGCACTCATTATGTATGTATTTCTTGACTGATTTTAGCATTCAAAGTAGTTTGAAGAAGGGTGAGCAATATGAAATTTCCAAGTCAGAAGCATAAAAGAAGGTAGTTTCTCAGTTTGTTGGCTTGACTGCGTGTCCTTTGCATTCCAAAGAAGCAGCATAAATAGGTATCTAATATTTCCCTATCAAGAAAACATTCAAGACTACAAGTGAGTATGTCAGTACTGAATTTACTGTCAAGGTAAAATAAACTGCATGAACTTTTCTCCAATTTATTAAGGGGCTATTTCAAATGTTATTACATAAATATAATTGATTAACTATTAGGGCTGCTGCTTGAACAAGAAGAACAAGAGGTGAGAGACCAGGGAGACTCATTGTCTGATGGGTGACCCTTTAAACTGGACTCCTTTAGAAATATTATCAAACTGTGTCATGGCACTGGGACTCTACTGAGAGTAAATGTTTTGGAAAATGTGCATACAAGTAGATCCATCAAGCCAAAGTCCCCGTTATACTTGATTCCTTCTCAGTATGTAAGCAGTTATGGGCATTTATCTTCCCAATACTCTTAATTTCGTACTTCTCCTTTTTTCTCTACCCTGGAATCATCCTTCCATTGTTTGCTCAACCTTTTCTGGAACTGTTTCCTGGTTTATCAAATGCCACCTCCATCACTCACATCCTCAACTTTTTTTCAAATGTTTTCTTCAATCCCTTCCTTAGTTGAAATCTGGCCTCTCCCGAAGGCGCTGCTTCTCCATATTTCTCACATACAGCCGCTTATTTTTCCCTATCTCATATATTTCAGAGTCAGGAAGAGGAGTAAGCACCCATTTCTTCAAATCCCTTCATATTATTTTGATACTTGTGTCATTTAGCTATGAGATTTTTCTGCTCCTCCTTTTTGCTGTTACTGAATCCCAGCACTCTCCAAATTTTTAAATATACTTAAATGAAATTTATAGATAATACAATTTACCTATATACATAAGTAAAAAAAATCAACATAATATTCTAAGAAAGAAATTGGAAGCCAACTTAAAATTATATATATTTTAATAAATAAGCATGTATATATTAAGAACAATAAAGTGACTATGCTTGCATCTATATGTAGAATTATTGTGAATGTGACAGATACAAATTAATATAGTCATGTTGTATTCGTGATTCAAATAACATAAGCTTTACCAACACTGGTGATCTAATACTGAAAAATGCTGAACAATTTTTGAAATTATAAGCAAATTTTAAATAAAATCTTCCTTTGACTTGCACAGCTTCTGCATTCCTAAGAGATCTAGTGTATATTAAAACACGTAAAAATGTCTTTGGTTTGTGTGTAAAAAGGAATTAGCTTCTAGACTCAGATAATTATAAACAGACTGAAGAGAGACAAAGTCAAGAGAGACATTTTAAAGTTGTGAGGACACAGGATAAGTTGTTATTGTATAGATTATCCCATATAGGACATTTAGCATCACTGGTTTTTATGTACTTCTACAACATGGGAAATTATCCACATTGTTCCTTTTGACCCTACTGTAGTGTATAAGGTATACCTTATTTTATCATGCCTTGTTTTATGGCATTTTTCAGATATTTTATATATATACATATATATATATATTTTACAAACTGAAGGTTTGTGGCAATCTTGTGTTGAGCAAGTCTATAGGCCCCATTTTCCCATCAGCATGTGCTCACTTCGTCTGTGTGTCACATTTTGATAATTCTTGCACTATTTCAAGCCTTTTCATTATTATTATAATATCTGTATGGTGATCCGTGATCAGCGATCTTTGATGCTACTTTTGTTATTGCTTTGGGGTGCCATGAACTGTGCCCATAAAAGACTGTGAACTTAATTGCTAAATGTTGTGTGTTTTCTGACTGTTCCACTTACCAGCCATTCCCGTCTCTCTCCCTTTCCTTGGGCCGCCCTATTCTGAGACACAACAATATTGAAATTAGGCCAATTATTAACCCTACAATGACCTCTAAGTGTTCAAGTGAAAGGGAGAGTTGTACATCTCTTACTTTAAATCAAAAGCTAGAGATGATTAACCTTAGTGAGGAAGGCATGCCCAAACCTGTGATAGACCAAAAACTAGGCCTCTTGTGCCAGACGGTTAGCCAGGTTATGACTGCAAAGAGAGAAAAAGTTATTGGAGGTAATTAAAAGTTCTACTCCAGTGAATGAGTAGTAAGCAAAACAGTCTTATTGCTGATAGGGAGAAAGTTTTAGTGGTCTGGATAGAAGATCAAACCTAGTTGCAATATTTCCTTAAACCAAAGCCTAATCCAGAGCAAGACATCAACTCTATCAAATTCCATGAAGGCTGAGAGAGGTGAAGAAGCTGCACACTGTAAGGCTGGCCAGCGGAATTCTCCTGGGGGCTTGCACATCCCCCCATTCCCACATCCTGAACTCCGCCAAGTGGTTCTGATGGGCCGCTTCCTCACAGAGGAACCACCCGCTGGGGCTGCTTCCTGTTTTGAAGCAGAGATCCGGCCCAGCTGTCAATGTGGACCGGCTCCGTTTAAAGACGGTGGTATATAACCCACTTCCCCGTCTGTGCGGCATGACTTCTCGGCCCCGGGGTCCCTTTCCCCGGGACCCTTGAACCTCGCCCGGGAGCACTTTACTAAATAAAAGCTACCTTTGTTCAGCACATTCGGCCTCTTTTCTTTATTCCAAACCTTACATTTGGTGCTGAAACCCGGAAGAGGAGTGTTTGGTGCGCCGATCCTGGCTGCGCCGCCCTCTCCGCGGCAACCACCTCTCGGACCGGGACCTCCCACCGTTCCTGCCTGGCCTCGTCTTTCGGCTATGGTGAGTCACCCCCTTTACTCGCCAGGTCACTCCAGGAGCCTCTGCCCAGTTTCCGAGACCCAGGGTCTCTCTGGAAATTGTGGATCCACGTCAGAGGCATCCTCTAGCCAATCGCGGGTATTTTCTGGGGATGCCTAGGAAATCTCCCACTCTTGCCCCAGGGGCACCACGCAGCATACATCTTGGGGAGGAGACATTCCCCCAATCTGTGTTCCCACCCATGGGCTTACCCAGGGTCAGTCTGTCCTGTGGCCTGACTAGCATGGGGGCCCAAATTTCCAAAATACCCTGCGAGAGTCCCTTGGGTTGCCTCCTGGCAAACTTTTGCTCCTTAGGTTTGGACATTACGTCTAAACGCCTAATTTTTTACTGTAACATGGCATGGCCAATGTATAAATTAGACTATGGCTCCCAGTGGCCAGAAAACGGGACCTTTGACTTTAATGTTCTATAGGATCTCGATAATTTTTGCCATAGGAACGGGAAGTGGTCGGAGATCCCTTATGTCCAGGCCTTTTTTACTTGCGCTCCCGCCCTTCTTTATGCCAAACTTGTAGTCCCATGCAGGTCCTGCTAGCCAGGGCTCTCCCTCCGTCGTCCTCTACTTCTGCCTCACCTCCCAGCTCCTCTGATGACTCTGTTCCAGCGTCCTCTGCCTTCTCTGACCCCCCTGAGTCCCTCTGTGGCCCTCCCATTCGGCACCCGCCGCCATATTCTCCGCTTTCTGGAACCTCCTCTCCTACCTCGCCGTCTCAGTCGTTAATGGGATTGTCAGGTTTCTCCCCGGCTATGTCTTCCCCTGTCAGCCATCATACCCGCTCACACACCGGACCTTCTGATTCATCCTCTGATCAGTCTCTTCTTTGCCCATTGCATGAGGTGGCAGGAATGGAGGGAGTCATACGTGTGCATGTTCCTTTCTCCCTTTCTGATCTCTCTGATTGAGAAACATTTAGGTTTCTTTTCTAACGACCCCACTGCCTGTACCAAAGAGTTTCGTTATCTGACACAGGCATATGATTTAACTTGGCATGACATCTATGTTATACTTTCTTCTATCTTGACTACTGATGAAAAGGAACATGTCTGGGCTGTGGCCCAGGGTCACGCAGACCAAGTTCACTTGACTGATGGCACCATGCCAATTGGGGCAGAAGCGGTCCCCCCTCCTCGCCCCGAATCGGGTTGGGACTATCAGCCTGGCACTGGTCCTGGTAGAGATGGCCGAAAATGCCGGGACTGGATGCTACAATGCATACTGGCAGGCCTCCAGGCCCCGGCACACCGTGCCGTTAATCATAGCAAACTTAAAGAAGTAACTCAGAGGCCAGGTGAAAATCCGGCTGCATTTTTGAGCCATCTCACTGACGCTGTAACCCAGTATACCCTCTTAGATCCTACTGACCTGGCAGGCATGGTGGTTTTGGCCACCCATTTCATTACACAGTCTTCTTCCAACATCCAGAGAAAGCTGAAAAAGGCAGACAAAGGCCCTCAGACCCCTATTCGCGACCAGGTAGATATGGCCTTTAAAGTCTTTAATTCCTAGGACAAGCAGGTGGAGGCCCAGCGGGAGGCCCGTGTCCGCCGAAGGGCACACTTGCAAGCCCAGGCCTTGGCGGTAGCTCTGCGGCCGGCTGGGATTGCTAAGCCGAGCAACCGACCTGGGAGATCTACTGGACCCAGAAGCACACCTCCGGGCAAGTGCTTTAAGTGTGGCAAAGAGGGCCACTGGGCTAAGCGCTGCCCGCAACCGCAGCCACCTACTAAATCATGCCCAGCGTGTAGTGAGGAGGGACACTGGAAAAGTGACTGTCCCTCTGGTCCCAGAGCCAGGGGGCCAGCCCTTCCACCCCTAGACTTGCTGATGGTGGTTTTAGGCCTGGCTGCTGAAGACTGAGAGAGCTTCAACTCGGTGAACCTGATCATCCTTGCCGAGCCCAGGATAACCATCCAGGTAGCGAGTAAGGCAGTGTCCTTTTTGGTTGACACAGGGGCTGCCTACTCTGTCCTGCCTTCTTTTTCCAGTCCCACCTATCCCTCCCAAGTCCCCATTATAGGAATTGATGGCCGGCCATTCCTACCTCGTACTACTGGGCCCCTCACTTACATCCTCGACAGCCAACCTATAATGGACAGGCTGACTCTCTTGGTAGGGGCTAATGCATCTGGTGACTTTAAGTTGAATCCAGTGCTTATTTACTATTATAAAAATCCTAGAGTACTTAACAGTGATGCTAAGTCTACCACTGTGCCTGTGCTCTAGAAATGGAAAACCAAAGCCTGGATGGCAGCATATCTGTTTACAGCATTGTTTAGTAAATATTTTAAGTTCAGTATTGAGACCTACTGCTTAGGAAAAAAGATTCCTTTCAAAATATTACTGCTCATTGACAATGCATCTGGTCATCCAAGAGCACTTATGGAGATGTACAAGGAAATTAATGTTGTTTTCATGCCTGCTAACACATCCATTCTGCAGCCCATGGATCAAGGAGTATTTTCAACTTTCAAATCTTATTATTATTATTTTTTTTTTGGAGACAGAGTCTCACTCTGTTGCCCGGGCTAGAGTGCCGTGGGATCAGCCTAGCTCACAGCGACCTCAAACTCCTGGGCTCAAGCAATCTTTCTGCCTCAGCCTCCCGAGTAGCTGGGACTACAGGCATGCGCCACCAAGCCCGGCTAATTTTTTAAATACATTTTTAGTTGGCCAATTAATTTCTTTCTATTTTTAGTAGAGATGGGGTCTTGCTGTTGCTCAGGCTGGCTTTGAACTCCTGACCTTGAGCGATCGTCCTGCCTCAGCCTCCCAGAGTGCTAGGATTAGAGGTGTGAGCCACCACGCCCAGCCTCAAATCTTACTATTTAAGAAATATATTTCAAAAGGCTGCTGTTGCCATAGATAGTGATTCCTCTGATGGATCTCGACAAAGTAAATTGAAAACTTTCTGGAAGAGATTCACCATTTTAGACTCCATTAAGCATGTGTTATTCATGGAAGAAGTCAAAATATCAACACTAGCAGGAGTTTGGAAGAAGTTGATGCCAACCCTCGTGGATGACTTAGAGGGGTTCAAGACTTCGTTGGAGGAAGTAATGGCAGCTGAGGTAGAAATAGAGAACTAGAATTAGAAGTGGAACCTGCAGATGTGACTGAATTGCTACAATCTCATGATAAAATTAAATGGATGAGGAATTACTTTTTATGGATGAGCAAACAAAGTGGTTTGTTGAGATGGAGTCTACTTACTCCTGGTGAAGATGCTATGAACATTGCTGAAATGACAGCAAAGGATTTAGAATATCACATAAAATTAGTAGATAAAGCAGCAGCAAGCAGGGTTTGAGGGGATTGACTTCAATTTTGAGAGAAGTTTTACTGTGGTTAAAATGCTACCAAACGGCATTGCATGTTACACAGAAATCTTTTCTGAAAGGAAGAGTCAATCAATGCAGCAAATTTCAGTGTTATTTTTTTTTTTAAGAAATTGCCATAGTGAGCCTAACCTTCAGCAACCACCTCTGTGATCAGTCAACAGCCATCGACATTTGAGGTAAATCCCTCCATCAACAAAAAGATTATGACTCCCCAAAGGCTCAGATGGTTGTTAGCATTATTTAGAAATAAAGTATTTTTAAATTAAAGTGCGTACATTGTTTTTTTCAGACATAGTGCTATTTCACACTTAATAGACTACAGTATAGTGTAAACATAATTTTTATATACACTTCAAAACCAGACTATTCATGACTCACTTTATTGAGATATTCACTTTATTGCAGTGGTCTGGAACCAAACCCACAATCTCTGAGGCACGCTTGTAGAGACTTCTATCACAGAATATCTAGTACTTGACTGAATTCGTTTATTCAAAAATTTGCGATTTCTCCTAAACCGTATGTTCCATAAAGGCAATATGTCTTTATTTTTATATTAAGAAAATCAAACACTATTTCTGGTTTAAAGGTCATTAAATATGTGAATATATTATTCCGTCTCTCTCTCTTTCTCTCTCTTACTCTATCTCTGTCTCCTTTTAGAACAGTTTTGGGTTCACAGCAAAGTTGAGCAGAAAGTACAGAGAGTTCTTATATAACCGCTTCCCCCACATGGGCATAGCCCATGACCGTTAATATTTCATATGAGTGACACATCTGTTATAACTGATGAGCCCACATTAACATATCATTATCCCCCAAAGTCCATAGTTGGCTTTAGAGGTCACTCGTGGTGCGGTATATTCTACGGGTTTTGACAAAGGTGTAATGCTATGTATCCACCATTATAGTATCATACAAACAAATTTCACTGCCCTAAAAATCCCTTGTCCTGCATCTATCTATATTCCCCAAATCACTGGCAATCACTGATCTCTTAACTATTTCTGTGGCTTTGTAAGATAGACTTTTTGCATGTTGTTTCAATTATCAATTTCTGTATAATAAACCACTTCAAACTTAATGATTTTGGCAATTATTTATTAACTCTAACCATACTATGGGATAACTGGATTTGGCTGGGCCATTCTTGCTTAGACTCTCCTAGTGGCTGCCGTAAGGTGTTGGTTGGCAGTGTAGCCATGTAAAGATTCAACTGGGCTGATACTCCAAGACAGCTTCTTCACTCACACTCTGGTGCCTCAGCTGAAATGGCCAGAACAGCTGCAGGGTGGCCAGGAATCTCTCTTTCAATGTGGCCTCTTCACATGGCTGGCTCCTCCAGCTTCTCACAGGATGGCAGTATCAGGGTAACGGGAAGTCTTCCATGGCAACTGGCTTCTCCAAGTGAGTGTACTGCTAGGGAGAATATAGAAACTGGAATTTCTCTTAAAGGCTCAAAATAGGAACAATATTATACCTGTTGACTTCCAGTGGTCTAAGTCCTCATAGGCTCAGACTATGTTTAAATGAGTGGATAAATAGACCCTACCTCTTGATAGCAGAGTGACAAAGAATTTACAGCATCTTTACTGTACCACAGATGGGTAGAAAGATGGATGACATAGCATTTAAGTCTGGAGTGAGAGGATGATAATTATGATGGATAAAAATAAGATGGGAAAAGGACATTCTAGGCAGAGGAAACTCTGGAACTAAATACAGGGCAAAGAAAGTCTAGGGTATTCCAGTTTCCTGAAGTGTCATAAGTAGAAAGTGAGTTGGTGAAAAATAAAACTAGGAAAGCCAGACAACAGAGGTGTTGAATATCATGTTAAGGAGTTTCGACTTGAATCAGCAGACAGTCAAGATAAAAGAATGTACAATTTAGCCATCCCAATTTGTTGTATCTTGTGAGAGAATAGCTTACTACTTTTGTAGCAATGTATAGTTTTACAAGTAATTTTTCTGTTAACCTATTCACTGCAGCAAGGAAAAATTTGGACACGGTAGTAGAACAAAGGATCAGCTTTAACTTTTTCTTATCCTTACCTCATTCCCCCACCCAGAATTAATACTTTCCTCCTTTCTGTTCCCTTGGTACTTTCTTCGATTACACTACATACATCCAATCACAACATGTATTAGCATTACCATTTCTGTGTGTATCTGTAGCATCTGAGCTACATTTGTAGCTACATCTCAGCATCTGTAGCACTAAGGCACAGTCCACGAGGGCCTTTTCTTTTTTGTATGTTCCCATCCTGTTGAATGGATAATTTGGCTCAATAAGGTCAAATTAACATCAGAAGACATAATTGCATTTCTTATCAGTTGGCCAGAAAATTCATTCCTGTCATTCTTTCACATGACTACTTGAAATATGGATTTGGATTTGCTAATCATGTCTTTCCTCATTGTAGTCAACTAGAAAGAAGAAATTGCAGTAACAGTCACTTCTTTATCCTTTTTAAACAGTTTATTTCTGGTTGAAGGCTGAAGTGCCTTTCCTACTCTGCCTCATTATACACCTATATTTTTTCCTTCAAAATGTCATTTTATGAAAGAATCAAGAATGTTACATGAATGACAGAGTCTATAATGTGCTTGTAGAAATGTTATGCTGATTTTGAGTATAGCACAATGTCAAATTAGATGATAGAAAAAAGATGCATATGAAAAAAATCTATTAATTTTCCTTCTCTTGAGCATGAATCCATACACATCTACTCTAACATTTGTCCTTTATACTATTTAAAATAAGAAAAGCAAAGTAAAATGGCAACCATTAGGAGTAATCCAGAAAAAGGCTCATTGTAAGTAATACAGCAAAGGATTCCTCTTCCATTTAACCAGGTCTATTTCTGTAACATGTTAGAATTTTTTTCCTAATGTTAAAATTGGTACATTAATAAGTAAATAAATTTTATATGGAATTATGGTCCTTCAGAAGCAGATGCTGGCTCACACATGCAGAAATTAGCACTTAGCAGCTTAAAGTCTTACTCTTTTCCTCCCTTGTGTGACTCTGAGGTTCTTGCTTAACCCTGTTGCTCTTTAATTTGCTCATCTGAAAATCAAGAGATTTCCATAAGGGGCTGGTATGCTGTATTTGCACATGGTTTTGCAAACTGATGTTGGTAATTCAAGTTAAAAGTGAGACAGAAGTTCAAGGCATATTCTGTTTTTCAGTCAACCTCTAGACTTCAAGAAAGATGTTAAGTATGTCTTCCCTAAATATATTATTAATATTAGCCAACAGTGATTATCTTCCCTTGTATTTTAAAATGTAGATAATCTCAGGATTTGTGTCTTTCTTAATATATTTCAGAATGCCACAGTATATATTGGATTTACTTAAAATGAGACAAGGGATCTTGAAATTTTTGTTTGAATAAAGAATTCATCATCTTCATGATATTATTGTCACATTTATGTATAAAGAGAGAGAAAATGGAATTCCCAAGGTGCTCTTCTGACTTAAAAAACACAATTTTGCTAGTATTTATACATTTCAGAAAGCAAGGATGTCAATTTGAATATTATTAACAGGGCAAATAATAACCAAAATATTGACAAACAATCAGAATCACAGACGTGGAGGCCTAACAGGTTACATTTTACCTGTTACTTGCTGATCTGGAAAATCTAGGTGTCCTAAAAGACTCCTTTGTTCAAATAACACTTCCAAGAACAAATGCAATAATGTAACATAGAACAGATGACACTTTTCATTAATGTTTCATAGGACTGTAAAATTGATATTTTTGTAGATGTTCTCCACTCACCATTCTATCAGAACTAGCTCTATGAGGCAGAATATTTTATTCTGAAGCTGTAGGGGGAGAGAAACATTTTACCCTTCCAATATTTCTGAGATTTCTTTCATCAGTCAGCCTTTAGGAGTACTTGTTCTTTCAAATCTTAGCACTGTAATATCATTACTGAGCACCAGAGGGGAAAGAAAGGGGTGGCCTAAGGAAATTACAACTTGAAATATGGAAAAGGAAATGGTGCAGAGAGTTTTTACAAAGGGAACAGTGGGACATCTAACATTTTGCATTTACCGTTCTTGCTATTGACTGTAATCAACACTCCATCTTAAATGTGGATCTGTATAGGTTCCCTTAAATAACTCACTGCAGTGAAATACTTAGCATCCCAGTAAGAATGTTTATGATGCATCCTTTTAAGGCTACATTGCTGGTAGCATTTCATAAGCATTGCTTCTACATATAAATGAACACTATCCTTTTTATTTTATTTTGTATTTGTTAATTCCATACAAGGCTACTAGCTGATATAAATAGGTTCTTATCCTCAATGTAGTGTAACTTGTCAACTTTCTATTCTATGGGGCTTGATAAGCTATGGATAAATTTTCATTAGATGGAGATACAGTTGGAAGGGTCCTTATAAGACGTAAACATATCCCTTCTTTGATGGCTAAGGTGAAACTTCAAGCTACTCTCCCAAAGAAAATGAGGTTTATAGAAGCGGTCCTGACATTATTGCTTTGTTTTAAAAGGTGGATTGGGTTCTTAATTTCTCCAATAGAGGAGATAACTACATAGGATGGATATATTGTACTATGAAATCATTTTGCCTCAGCCCTTTTGCAGAAAGGGTAAAATATTATATTATAAAGGCTTTGGAGGTTAAACTTTGAAAAGTTTTTAAAGCTTCAAGTTTTATAGAGAAAACCAAGTTGCAATATACTCTGCAAGGGTCTCATTTTTAGTGCACTTTTGGATATAGTTATTAATGTTGGTTTTCAAAAACAGTTTCATTGTTCCTAGAGCAAAATAATCCAGAGAAAGCAGTGAGTAAATATAGACTAGGTATTTCCCTCTTTCTCTGGGGTGAAATGGGAAACCACTAATTCTACAAGTGTTAATTCTTTCTAGTATCATGCCCAGAACATTTAGGATTTCCCCTCAAGAAACTGCTGTGTGTCATGGAAAGCACACCCAACAGAGAGGAACATTTAAGGAATGTGTTGTTACTGTACTTTGCCATAGAAAATAATACAGTAAACAATAACTAGGCATAGGGATATTATTCTTGTGTGCATGGTCCTTAAAAGTAAACTTTTTTGTTACAACTGACACTTAATGACAAAACCAATAAGTTCATAGGGACAGTGCAGTAGCTAGGAATTATCAGGATGCTCACTGAAACAAACTGTAATTTTTGGTTTTACGGACATTTGTAAGTCCAATCTTTTAAAATGATGGAAGAGAGTGGACTGACAATTCTGTTCAGTCTCTTTATTGGGTGATAGTTCTCAACCGAGGATGTATTTTTCAATGAGAAAGTGGTCAAATTAGTTCATGGAAGAAAGCAGTTATCAGGATGTAGTTGGGACTTATTTTTATGTTTTTAATCTTCCAGACAACACAGAGAATGCCAAGGCAATATATGAGAGCAAAGTAAAACTGTATGTATGAGAGGTAATTTACAATCTAGTCAGGAACAAACTAGTGAAGCCAGAAGTACGGCCTTCCCATTGGCAGACACGTTGGTTGAACACCATCTCCTTGGATGCTGTTAGTCTCTCACGTGAACTAGGTCTGGAAGGTCCAAACAACTTTTGTAGAAGGATTGAATTTATATTTTTAGGATTGGTTTAGGATTTCCTGATGTCTCAAGAGTCTCAGAGGCCTATAAGGAGCTTCCTGTTGGTTGTTATCATATATCTGAGACTCTGATGAATGAAATAAATCATTGGTCCTGGTGTCCCGGGAAAGAAAAGAAAATTAATCACAAGAAACACTGGGATAGGAGGCTTGAATCTAAGACAGTAGGTTTTGATGGTTAACTATACACTAAAAGTCAGCAGGATGAGATGAGGTCCTTCCAGTGAGGTTCTACTGTTGTCTTCCTCCGCCCAGTCTCCAAGTGAACGCAGTCATAGCACTATTTATCCAGGGGTATTGGTAGGGCTTCTTGTACTTGTGAATGGAATATGTTTACACAATTTATTAGTGTTTTATAACACTAAAGCACAATATTATTTAGCATTTAAATGTTTTTTTCCCAGTGAATGGCCACTGGGGAAATATTCAGAAGAATCATAGAACATCCGTTAATATTTTATGTGGGAAGTTCCTAGTCTTCTGTTTACTATAAATCTCATTTCCTTAAGAGCTTTGAGGAGTGCATCTAATCTCTTCAGTTCTGCTTCTGCACAAACTTTGGTCAGTTCATGTTTTCAGAATTCATTTTTAATGTTCTGCTCTTCACTGATATGGCCAATCAAGTCACTGATGAATCTGTAAGAAATTTATGTATCTTCTTTGCAATCTCTCTTCTAAGTGTGTACCCTAGTACTACTTTGTAACAGATATTCTGACCAAGGAGATAAGGTCATTTAAAAGTATTTTGCTACTAGTCATTTTATTCACATCCTGAAGATGAGCATGTGAGTACTAAATTACATTCACATGAGCATTTTAAAAATATGAATAAAATCAGTGGCCCCCAAGGTGAAGGATATGCCTGCCCTCTGTTTTTAGAGCTTTTTTTTTCATATTGAAGATCTGAAAAATAAGGCAGGTTTTAATAATTTTTATGAACAGTCACAAAAAAATTTGGAGCATACTAATCATGCTAAATATTCCTAGTACCCCTTTGTGTTTTATGCCTGTGCCACAAATTGCAGGAGAAATATGAGGGAGTATGTTCTTTTGTGCTTGTAAGTGGTTATCTGAGGAGTGTCAAAGATAATCTATATGTAAGACATTCTGAGCATTGCTTCTAAAAATCAATGCTCTAAAATTCATATATATGTATCTATCTATAATATAGATTGAGTTCTCTCTCTTTAAAAAAATATATATAAAAAAATGTACATTCAAAATAGTGCTGTGCTATTCAAAATGGGGCCTAATTTTGAAGGACAACATGGAATTGAGTTGACAAAGTAGAATTGTTAGTTGCTAAAAATAAGAATAAAAGTTCCTGAGAATGAAAAATGGCCACAGCCGTAGTTGTATAATTATTCAGAGGAGCCACATTTTCAGACAGTCAAGCAGAAGCGAAGATTCCTTTTTGAAGCTAATGAACCTTAAGCATCAGGGTCTCTCAACCTTGTCCTTGAGAAGAAAGCAACATAAAATTGTGATATTTCAGTTCTGCTAGAAGTGAGCAGTCCTCATTGTTTTTGCAATTGCTTATAGTCCTGGGATATCATCAGTGCACAATAAGAGCCAATGTGGATGTCAACAGAGCTTTGGGAACTAAGAGACAAGCTCTGGCAAGAATAACAGGTTCTGCCACATAGGCAACATGCACAGAATGCAAAGAGGAACTTTTATTAACTCTTTTACTAGCATTCACTAACTCACAGCCGGAGACCAATTTCTTTTCCTCAGGGATACCGATTTTCTTTCCTTATTACACAAAATATTTGTTAACTTTAATATAATTTGAATTAGACCCACATATGCAATATAGTCAGAGAATAAACTATATTAAAATGATATTGCTTAGTCTTTAGCATAATTACTTTATCAAATGTAAGAAAACATTTATCATGCTTTAATTTACTAGCACTTTGAATGTTATGAGAAATGAATGCTTGTACATTAAAAGGGATACACATAGGAATTATGTGGTAGTTATTCATACATTTTTTTTCCATCATGTTTACTTTTTACTTTGTGTTCTTTTAGTTTATTCCTACGTTTTCTTTGGTTTTCATTCTGGCATCCATTTTTATTTTAGATTATTGCACACAGATACAGAAATTATTTGAGAAGCACTAATTGCATAGTTATGGAAATTAATTAAATAAAAAATAGTATGCTTAGCATTGAAAATCTGAATTGTTTTATATTATCTTTTAACTGCCATTCTGTCAGCATATTTATCAATATATGTTTTGGCAGTATAGCTGTTTTACTGTCATATTCAGTTTTAGAATTAATTTCTATTTTTCTATTTATTATATCTGATATCTGTGTATATCAGTTTTGAATACTAGGTATTAGAGTTCTCACAAAAGAATAATATATAATTATTATCGAAAATGCATGTCCTAATTTATTAGTCTTAAAGTAAAACTAATTTCCTCATGTTGTTAATAATAAATCATTAAAATATACTTTAAATAACCAAAATGAAGAATCTTACAAAAATTATCATTAAAAGTATATCCCTAAAGATACAATACACCATGTATCTTTATTATCAATTTAAACATTATGGTAAATATTTCATTTTTCAGTTCTTACTATTTACTAATGAAACTAAGGGAATAACTGAGAGTTCATTCTTTATAAACAACTAAATTTTTTAACTATGAGAGTGATAAGACTAGTAGATCATTGGAAAGCATCATGAATTTTTGTATCTGAAAGATGTCTCAAATATCACCTATGGTTTGACCTTCTTATTTTAGAATTAAGAAATTGAATTCCATGTTCAATTATCTAAAGTCATTTTCTCACAGAGAAAATTAATGGCAGAGCCAAGACTGGAAAGTGAAGTTTCTGGGGCATCTGATCAACCCCACACTGAGAGTAGGAGTAAGAAAGCTTTCCTTCTAGGAGAAACAGGACATGGTTCATGTAGGTTTCATTTCAGGGCTCAAGATGCTGGGCTCTTAGGAAATTTCGAGAAGCCCATGTAAAGGAGTGGTGTGCACAGGTGTGGGGTCAAGACAAGGGCTTTGTTTGCCTGCATCTAAGGACAGTATTTCTACCAGGGAAGTTGGAGAGTTAGATATTTAAGTAAATATTATACTATATAATTAAAGCTTGCACAAAATGCAATGGGGGCTCAAAGAAGGGAACAACTTACTTAGTGTGGTAAAGGAATAGGAAGGCTTTGTGGAAGGTATACAATTTGAGTAGGCTCTTCAGACATGAGGAAAGCTTTCCTAGGCTTTCCAGTTAGAAGAAGCGCATGTGCAGATTCTGGTTACATGATTGGACATATTATATTTGAGAAATAGTAAACGTTAAATGGGGCAGGCATGTGGATTGCATCAGGGAGGGGTAGATGAAGATAGAAGGGTGGGTGGTGAAGAGCTTCATATGCCAAGTTATGTGACTGGGGGAGGATGGGTGGCATCAGTCCTGGAGCAGGAGAGTTCATGATAGAAACCATAAGCTAGAGTGAAGGATGCCTGAGGGCTTGCAGTGAGGCTGCCGTTGGAGCAGAGGTAGGTCCAGAACCAGAAGGATCTGGTTTCACATACTAAAGCAACCCAATCAAACTAAAGGCATTTGAAGGTCACCTTAAATGTGGAGAAAACAAAATTTTGCACTGTGGTTGAAGTATTAATAGAAATAACCACAGTCAACTTTGATTATCAATCTACTGAATTATGGGATTTTTTTCCTACCCTGAAAAGGAAAGAAAAAAGAATGGTGAGATAATTGACAAAGTAAATAACCAGCATATTTCATAAACTAGCAGTACTTTCTACAATAAACACGCCTTATGACTCATGCAACTCTCTAAAACATATTTATAAATTTTGGATGATAGCACTAGCCTTAGGGTTAAAGGTTTGCATACCAGATGGGTAAAGACAGGCTTTTTATAAAAACAATTTGATATCAAGGGAATCATCTTTTTTTCTGATCAATAAAGTACAACAGAAAATATCTATAATTTATGATAAGCATGTTTGAATTTAATCTCATTCCAAACATTTGTTTCAACTAAGGTTTATTTTTGTTTATATCGTTGGATTTTAAATATTCTGTATCAGACAGCTTTCTTATTAACAGAGAATATAGCAATTTTCATCATAGTATTTGAATTAACAAAGAAGCATTATTAGCTCCAAGGAGATGATATCCTCTCTGGGCAAACTTCTGGTCTATTTTTCACTTTTTAATCAAGACTGAATAAAATAAATATATACAATGTAAATTATAAACCATGAAAATAGCATAATTACCTATGAATCCGTCCTCCCAATTTGGGAAGGGGAACATTATTCATACAGTTTGAGGCTACTGTGTATTTATTCCCATGAATCATGTCACCTGGATCCTTACCTGAATAATCACTATCCTAAAATTTTATCATTCTCATGTTTTTAAATAATGTACCATATTGCCAACCCTAAGTAATTATTTAGTTTTGTTTTTGAATTTTATAAAAATATTAGTTTGTTTTTCATATCACTTCTTTGTATTCAACATGTTGATGTGTAAGCCATAGTTTATTCAGTTTTGCTACTATAAAGTATTCCCTGGTATAAATATAGATTTCTGTCTATTCTCCATTCTATGGAAATTTAAGTTGAGTTAAATTTTTTACTATTATACACAATGAAGCTATGAACATTTTGGTATGTCTCTTGGAATATATATACAGCATTATCTCCAGGATATATCTAAAAATATTATCGCTGGGTTGTAGAGTATGTGTATCTTTGGCTCTATCATATAATGCCAAATTATTTTCCAATTTATATTCCCTACTAGCAGTATATTGGTGTTCCCATCACTTTACATGCCTGCCAACATTTGCTATCATCAAACTCTGTACTTTGTGCCAACTGATAGATGTGTAATATCTTATTATGGTGTTAATTTGCATTTCTTTGCCAATGATGCTAAGTAACTTTTGATTATTTATTGACCACATTTCCACTTAGGAAATGCCTATTCATATAAACATGTCTCTCTCTCTCTCTATATATATATGTATTTCCTATTACAATGTTTATTTTTTCTTATCTATTCACAGTATTTAATATTTATTTTAAAAGTAAATTCATTGTATTAAGCCATAATTATGTGTGTTGTAATTATCTTCTCATATTTTGTGGTTAGAATTTTCACTTTTCTTAGAGTTTTTTGATTAACAGAAGTTGTTATTCATTTAGGTTTTGATTAATTCACTGACTTAGTCACACATTCATTCAACAAATATTTATTGAATATTGGAGTATTTTAGAAAACAAAACAAAATACATACCTGCCGTCATTGAGTTTCTCCAATAGGAGAAGACAGACAATAAAGAATACACTCAGCAAATTATTTATGAACTTAAAATACTATGAGAAAAAAATAGAGCAAAGATTTTGGAAAGCTGGAGGGGGTGCAGACAGGCCTCATTGAGAAAGTGACTTTTGAGCAAAGACTTGAAGGAGGTAGAGTGAATTACACACAAATTCAATAGAATATATTATAATAAAACAAAGAACAAAGGAGAGAGTGATCAACTGTGGCAAATGCTGCTGCTACGTCAAAACGAAGAATGAGGATTGACCATTATAATTATCAATGTGGAAGTCTACATTATCAGCGTGGAGCCATCTCAAGAGAGTGATAGGGCGGAAACTGATTGGGGTGGAAACCTGATTGGAGTGAGCTTAAGAGGGAACAGAAAAGAAGGGATCAGACAATGAGTCCAGATATCTCTTTTGAAGTTTTTTTGGGAAGAGAAGCAAAGAAATGGGACAAGAGCTTGGGAAAGTGGTGCCATGAATAGGTTTCATTAAGATGGAAAAAATAAGAGCATATTTTCATGCTGATGGCAATGATCCCATAGAAACAAACAAATAAAAAGATTTAGTAGAGAAAATAGAATTGTTAAGAGTAATATTGGATAGGTAAGTAGAAATAGGATATAATGCACAAGTGGAAAATTGTCTGTGGGTATTATAAAAGCACAGGTAGTTATCTGTAGGATTAAGAGGGAAGGCAAAAAACCCAGCTGTAGATGCTGGTGGAATAGTTACGGTGGTGGGAACCTAGTGAAGTGGCCATTTTACTGCTTCCAGTTTCTTATTAAAGTTGAAACCAAAGTCACTAGCTGAAAGGGAGGGTGGGAGAGGAGATGTTGTAGGTTTGAGGAAGGAGAAGTTGTGAAATAAATATTTAAGAAAATGGGAGAGTTGATGTACTAGGTAAATAGAGCACAAATGCTGGCAATAATAATATCTTGAGGTTCACATCACAAGTGTGAGGTGAGACCCATCAGTATGGTTGTGTTTTTCTTTAGCCCCATTCTTGTTCATAAGTACAGGTGTGGAGAAAGTGAAAAGATGGATTTAAGCAGAATAGCAATATAGCTGAAAGAGTACTGTGACTTGAGAGGGAGAAAAAGGAGTTGAATTTATCTGCAAGGGAGATATAATGATTCTTCATGGAATTTCAGCTGGATAAGAAAGGATGAGAAAACCTAAGTGTGACTGGGATTGTGAAAAACTGGTAGGATCATCAATTTGAAGGTCCCAGTAGAACTGAAGAGTGGATGGAGTCAGGATACTGTAGGGAGTGAGATGGAAAGATAGGAAGAGATGGTCAGAGAGGTACATAAAATTGAGATAATGGAGGAGCTGTAATTATTAGTAATGATGAGTTCTAAGGCATGAGGATGGGAATGGAGCAGCTGAGATATGATGGAGGACTAACTAATTGGAGGAGAAAAACTTGGGAAACTGAGACACTAGTGTATTACATAAATCATTTAATCATAAATTGAATTCCTTAAGAATTTGGACAAGGAAAGTGTTAGAAGAAGTTTCAGTAATTCAGGAGGTAAAGTCATCAAGAAATGAAAGTGACTTTAACACCACCATTTGAAAGGATGCAGGAGAAGCAGTGTTCCGAAGGGAGAGCCAAGTTTCCATCAAGAGAAGAAGGTAAAGGGAGTTTTAGAAATGAATTGGAAGATATAGGGAATTTTTCTGAGGATCAACTAAAATGCCAGAGAACACACAGTATGGTTTTAGGATTTATAGAAGGTGGGAAATAGGTTAAAATAGGGTACACACATAGCCTTAGGGGATTAGAGGAAGGAAGAATATGGGTGATCTGAGTCTGGTTATTCTTGCAGTGAACAATATAAATATGAAGGACATAATAGAATTACTTTAATGTGGTCAAATTTATCAGTCTTTTTTTGTGATTAGAGCATTTTGTGTCTTGTGAAGAACCCAAAATAAAAAATAGAACATATTTACTTCTAAACATTAAAAAGTCGTTTTTTAAATTTTTGAGTGGGAAGAAGCAGCTGTATATTTTCATTTTCTCCATATTGACAATTAATTGACCCAACATCATTTAATGAATTATCCATCTTTACCCAGTAATTTTAGTGTTTTCGACATGTGCAGGTTGTCTCTTTGGGCTCACTGGTTCAACTCATTGATATATTTGTATTTCTTTGCACCAATATCACCCTGTCCTAACTATTTATGCTTCGTGGTAAGTCTTCACATATGATAATGCCAGTCTTCTCCTCCCCACCCACTCTTCTCCTTCTTCATCTCCTTCTCTTTTTCCTTCTTGTTTTTTATTTAGAAGTTTATTAACTATTTTATCCATTTAATCTTCAATATAAATTATTGAATCATTGAATCAGGCTGTTGAGTTTCATAAGATAGCCTCTTGGTAGTTTGATTATATTTCATTAACCCTATAGATCACTTTATGAGGATTGACATTTTTACAAAAACTAGCTCCTTGTCACTGAGGATTTAAAATGTCAACAATAATATTTTTCATTCCACAAATACTTTTAGATTATTTTTCAAAGATTTTTGATATTCTTTCTCTTTGCTCATGTTTTGATTTTCTCTTGCACTTCTTTAAATGAATTAAATACATTTATTTGTATTTGAACTTTTAATTATAGAAAATTTTAAATATATACTCAAGCAGAGGAAATAGTGTGTGAAACTACCATATACCCATCATTCTGCTTCAACAGTTCTCAAATGAATGTCAATTTTGGCTTATTAATGCCCCACCACTCCTCTTTTATTTTGAAGCAAACTCCAGTATCGTATAATTTCATTTGTATTTCATTATCATCTCCAAAAGATAAGAACTTTGAAGTGTAATTATGTTTAATTTAATTTGATTTTTCTAATTTTAATTTATATAGTAATTGTACATATTCACAGAATATGTGATATTTTGATACATGTATATAATGTGTAATGATCAAATCAGGGTAATTGAGATAGCCATCACCTCAAACATTTATCTATTTTTTTTCTTTTGTGTTGGAAACATTCAAAATTCTCTCTTCTAGCTATTTTAAAATATTTAATAAAGTATTAACTATAGTCACTCTACTGTGCTAGAACAATAGAACTTATTTCTCCTATCTAACTGTAATTTTGTACCCATTAACCAGCCTCTTCCTATCTCTCTCTCTCCCCTACCCTTCCCAGCCTCTTGTACTCTCTATTTCTATGCGATCAATTAGTTTAGCTTCCACAGAGGAATGGGAACATGTGATATTTGTCTTTCTGGCCTGGCTAATTTCGCTAAACAGGATGTCCTCCAGGCTTATCTATGTTGCTGCCAATGACAGGCTTTTATTCTTTTTTATGGTTGAATAATATTCCAATGTGCATATATATATATATATATATATACACACACACACACACACACACACATATTCTTTATCCATTCATTGGTTGATGGACAATTAATTTGATTTCATATCTTGGCTGTTGTCAATAGAGCCACAATAAACATGGAAGTACTGATACCTCTTTGACATACTGATTTTCTTTCCTTTGAATATATACCTAGCAGTGGGAATGATGGATCATATGGTATTTCTATTTTTAGTTTCTTAAGGAACCTCCATACTGTTTTCTATAATAGCTATACTAATTTACATTCCTACTAACAATGTATAAGACTTCCCCTTTCTATGAATCATTGCCAGAATATATTCTTTCATCAAGAAGCTTGTTATGCCTATTTGTCTCTTTCTGTGGTAAGGTTGACCAGTCTACTCAGGTGATGTTGGCCTGTTCATGCTATTTTAAAGTGTTCCAAGATCTTTTTGTGTAGTGATTTTAACAACCATTGATGATCATTGCATAGATTGATTATTTCATCAGAGGCTGCAAGATAGTGATGTTTTAAGTGTTTCATTCTTTCTTCATTTATTAGATGGAATATTTCTTTTTAAGGAAAACTCTCATTAACTCTTTGGTTATCTTGAGGTATGATTTGCATTTCTGAATAAATGCTTGATTCTTTTCCTTTACTTATCAGTTTTCAGTGTAATGTGTTGGTTGACCAGAATTTCTTCAAAGATAACCTATACATTTTTGTTTAAGTAGCATCATGAATTGATACATTTTAACTACTTGATATTTCAATTCATTGCGGCTTTTCCTTTTATGCTCAGGTTGTCCCCTCTTTGGCCAATGTGGGGGTCTCTTCAGTACTTCCCTGAGTCTGCATGGCATGGCTGCAGTAGTCTTTAATAGCTGCCTTGCTTTCTGATACAAAAAGGTGTTCTAAGCACAACATCTGTGCTCTCTTTCTCAAACCTGGCTCAGCCAATTCTCCAGGCAACCCTCATTTCTTTTAGTGGGAAGTAATATTTAGAGGCCATAATCTGTTTGCTAATTGTAAACATGTATTTTTACGTTCTATATTTATTAATACCTATACTTAAAGTCTTTCTGATCTTTTTTTAAAAAAAAATGGTGACTCACTATGATATTTTGTCTTTATGTGTTTTATAGCTTTTCATTGTTTGATCATATTTGCAAATGTATCTGTGGTAATCTTTTTTTACCTGTGTTGAGAATATGTTTCTGTGAAAGTGATCTGCCTTTGGGATGCTACGGATTAGGTTAACCATAAAATAAAATAGTGTGCGTTTATTTTTTGCTCCATGAAAATAGTGTGAACTTAAGCCATCAACTCACAGGAGAATCCAAATGGTCATGGATACTTAGGGAAATGATTATATTTCTCTCTTCTCAGAACTAAGGCTAAGAGAGAAAAGTATTTTTGCCATCTATTTCTGAGGTTTGCTTTTTAGTTTTTGGTCATCTCATCCCTGAGACTTGGGTATAACTTTATGGGATTTTAGTGATCTCATTTCTCACTCTATTTTACCTCTCTGGATTCATGTTTTCCCTTTGTTTCTAGACTTGAAGGATTTAGTTCATTTTTTAAAAACATATTAGTGAATTCGCTTATCTTTAGGAGTTTTTCAGTCATGATGTTCAGGAATTTTTCATTTGAAATATTGTCAAATTCTGAAATTCTCCAAAACCTACAAAATTTGTATGCTTTCTTTTTTCCTCCCAGGAGACTTATTCTTTCTGAATAATAGGTTAAAATGTAGAATACAGGACTCAGACCCAAGAATTCTGATTTGACAGGCCTGAAGTGGGGCCAAGAATATACTTTCTTTTTTTTTCCAGTAAAGAAGCTTCTCATACAGTTCTGGGAATCACACTTTGCAAGACATTGTGCTAAGAAGTTTGTACTTTTTATCATATAGGCAACAGGCAACTGGTAAATTTAACCAGTCAGGCATATAAAGTTATCAGTTTTAAGATTACTTTGCTAAGTGACATAGAGAGAATGAACTACAGTGTGAGAAAAACATGGTTAGAAGATTAGTTAGGAGGCTGTTGAAATAATCCTAGTGAAAGATGAGACACACACACGGAGGGGTGGAGGGAGAGAGTGAGAGAGAGAGAGGATTTCTAAGGTAAAACAACATGATTTGATTGAGTGGGTGTTGGCTATGAGGGAGAGGAAGGAGTCAATAATGGCTCTGAGGGTTAGTCCTTTTGTATTTTGAAAGGTATTTGATTTCAGGGGAATAAATTCTGCTCAAGCTCAACTTTCTATATTTAGAACTTTATGTTTTCTTCGGAACTGTAGTACTTAAATATGCAATGAAAACCACCTTATGACATTTTCTAAAGGAATATGAAACACACACATGCACATACAATAGGAAGACACTTTATGCCCTTGTGTATACTCTAAGCTTGATATTTAGAAGGTAAATGTTATGCAACAGCATTATAAGTGTTTTCCCTTTCGGCATTTGGGAGAACCACAACAGACCTTTTTTAAAAAAAGGAGAATTAGAAAAAGTCACACAAAACCAAATGTCAAAGGAGATCAAAAGCTTAGAAGCTCTGTGACTCTGGCTCATGGGGTAAAGTTGGGATGATTTTCCGACAGTTCTCCAAATAGCCTAATGAAAGAGTAATACAGTTCCAAATACTGTACACCTGAGCAGGAAGTGCCCAAACACAGGCCATCAACTGATGTTTGCTCTAAACATCACGTTTGCTCAAACACTACACGTTTGCTCTAAACCTCATTCTGAGGGATGTTCAAAGCCAATCTTACTTACCTAGAATATTATCTGGTCACCTTGTTGTAAGGAAGCCTTCCAGTGCAGGGATACATCAGAGGCAGTATAAACAATGCATGCTAGCAATCCATCACACTCATGGTCTTTCTGCCTCAGAAAGCACACTGATTTCAAAAACATTATTTAAAAAGGCTTAATTAGAATCTTTTCTGGAGTTCACACTGTATAGGAACTTGATACCTTGTTCTCTCCTTCAACTCCTATTTCTGGAATATATATTTTCCACGAGGCTATCTATAAACTCTCCTTATTTCAATAGCCTGACAAGTCCATAGAAGAGACAAATCCTTTAAGAGGGAATTTTAAATTACATCATGTTATGAAGCTTGCAACTCTTATTTTTATAGGACATAATATTAAATGAGATTCAAGAACTTTAGTAGAGAAATAGGAAACACATGTGTTTTCCACCCTACCTCTTAAAGGAAAAAGATAGATTTTTAGTTGTTCAACAAGTAGGTGTCAGTCTTAAATTTTCAACATGGGTCCTTTTTTGAAAAGTTGGCAATACGTAAACTTTTTTAGTTTTTAAAAAGTGTTTAGCCAGACTATTTACAGATTTTCCATTTTGAGAAAGACCCATAAGTTTCTCTTATGTGCTTTCTTTAAACTTGCTAACTCAGGAAAACTTTCAAATATTAAAGATCTAATGAGATTCTTCAACAATGACAATATCATAAAAGACTAAACTGCTGCAAGAAGAGAACTTCACTTGATAATGATTTTACTATGGGTTTGGATTTCTAACAGTGGAAAGCTCACAACGGCATTGTGTTGGGTGGGGCTTTGGAGACAGGCATGGATGTTACTAGTTGTGGGACCATGTAAACTCCCTGTGCTTCATTTTACTTATCTATAAAATACAGAGTGAAAACAGCTACCACATAATGTTCTCTTGAAGATCAAAGGAGATGATCTATATAAAGTTCTTAGTGCACAGTAGACTTTCAATAAAATATGGCTGCCATACATTAAGTACTTTTCGTAGTGCAGTAAAGAGAGTTTATTCTTGGCTGTGTGGGGTAATCTTGTTCAAGTTAGTGTTGAATGATTTTTAAAATCAAGATATTAGTTACACTATTGTTATTTGCTGTCGATTGCTTTCCTCTGGGGAACCAATGCATTTACAGTCATTAGTCTCACCCCCTCCACTGCCACCAAGAGTGTCTTATGGTTGTTGGTTTTCTATAGATGATTTGAATCATGAAATCTCAGAGCAGTAGGGATTTAGGGATCATAGTTCCACTTAATTCCTTTTTAAAAATTTTTTTTGGTAATTTTTCACATGAGGATCCTGGAATACACATTAAGAGAAGAAAGCAGCATAGATTTTGGAGTCATACCTGAGTTTGATTCTCAACTCTGTCATTAACTAGCTGAATGTGATTGGTTAATCACTTTATTTTTCTGAGACTATTTCCTTATCCAAAAAACTGGCATATTTTGTGGTAAAGTTTTAAATCAGATTTCATATATAAGAAACCTAGAGGAATGTCTGATGTTGTAGTGTTTAATGTTAGTCTCAAAAAAATTTACCTTAGGCCACAGTGCTGGTGATGTCAGAGGACTTTTACTATAATCAAGACATCCTGATTCCAAGTTTAGTATTTCTTCCACAGCCTTTTAGGGGAGATATTGTGGACAATGAGGTTGGCTCTATGACAAAAGCATGTATAAAGTGGCATCAGATTTCAGAACAATGAATGACTCCCTTTGCCATAAATAAATATCAACAACAAATAACAAATCAAGAGAGGATATTTTCAATCCATATAATCAATAAAATATTAATATCCCATTTAAAAAGCCTTAAATAAACCAGTAAGAAACAGACAATTTGTTACATAAATGGATCAACTTTGATTAGAAATTTTACAAAGAAGAAAGCCTAGTAAAGTAGGGATTTTACAAAAGGACTTTTGGGGTCAAAGTATTACTGAGCTCAGTGAGACTGCTCCTTTTTTACATTCTATTTGTTTTCACCCCAAACACCTTTGCTGCCTCATGGCCAGAAAATAGAAGGATCTAGTGCAATATCTCTTTAGTAAATATTTGTTGAATAAATAAATGAAACATGGATGAATGTTTCCTTAGCCTTTACTGCCTGGTACCAGTGTGGTGGGAATTCTTCCTCTGGTGCATCCTTGTTGCCCAGAAAGATACAGTTCTGCTGCTGCCATGAGTTGATGCTTTTCTTTGCCATTGTGTTGGTACTGGCTGGAGAAAACTCTACTGCTGCTCCTGCTCCTTCTGTCTCCCTTCCTCACTTTCTCATGCTTTTTGAAAAATGAGGAAACTGCTTCTTTCTTCTGTATTGCTTATTCTCTGTTTGGCTGGGGCAGTGGAGTGGGTAGAGTTTCCAGAGCAAGATTGCCTGGTTTCCAAATTCTTCAGCAATTATTGTGACAATTCTTTCAATGAATCCCTATGGTTCTATTACTCTCCACAGAGTGCACACACCTCCAGAGTGTCTCCAAAAGGATTGGATTGGGTAACCACAGCCACCCTCTGCCCTGGTCTACTTCTTCCCTTTTGATATTTATACATTGCCTATATGAGGGGACTTCAAAAAGTTCATGGAAAAATGTAGTTAAAAGATAATTATAAAGAATGTAAACTTTATTTCTCAACATAAGCTCCATGAAGGTCAAGACATTTTATAAGTGATGATATCAGCCTTTTAGTCCATCCCTAAAGTACTGGGGATCCTGGGAATTTAACCATGTCAATGCAATTATTTTTACAAAAATGTACACTCTTTATAGATTTTTTTAATATTAGGAAAGAAAAAGAGGTCAGAAGGAACCAAATCAGGATTATGAGGTAGATGCCTAATAATTTCCCATCAAAATTCACAAAATTGCCATTGTTTGATGACTAGAATGAGCAGAAGCATTGTCATGGCGGAGAAGGACTCTCTGGTGGAGCTTTTCAGGGCATTTTTTCTATTAAAGCTCTGACTGACTTTCACTAAACACTCTTATAATAAGCAGATGTTATATTCTTTGACCCTCCAGAAAGCCAACAAGCAAAATGCCTTGAGCATCCCCCAAAACTGTTGCCATGACCTTTGCTCTTGACCAGTCTGCTTTTGCTTGACTGGACCACTTCCACCTCTTGGTAGCCATTGCTTTGATTGTGCTTTGTCTTCAGGATAGTACTGGTAAAGCCATGTTTTATCTACTGTTATGATTCTTTGAAGAAATGCTTCAAAATCTTAATCCCACTTATTTAAAATTTCCATTGAACACTATGCTCTTTTGTCTGCAGCTGATCTTGATGCAGTGCTTTTGGCACCTGTTGAGTGGAAAGTTTGCTAAACTTTATTTTTTCAGTCAGAATTGTATAAACTGAACCAATTGAGATGTCCATGTGTTGGCTATTGTTTCTGCTGCATTCTTCCTCTTTAATTGGGACATGAACAGGATGAATTTTTTCCTCACAAATTGATGTGGATGGACTGCCACTGTCAATTTTATTTTCAACATCATCTTGTTCTTTCTTCAAACAAGTTACCCATTTGCAACCTGCTACTTTCATTGAGGCATTGTCCCCATAAACTTTTTGTTAAGCATCAATGATTTCATCATTTTCCATTTAAGCTTCACCATAAATTTGTTGCTTATTTTTGCTTCAATTTTAGCAGAATTGATGTTGTTCTGATAGGGGCGTATTTCAAACTGATGTCTTATCCTTCTAAATGCCTCAAAGTAGATCCTGTATAGGCATGTTAAAACAAGTAAATACTAGTTTATGTGGAAAAAACTTTAAAATCCATGCATTATTTTTTCCACAATATACATTTTCCAAGAGCTTTCTGAAATTCCTTTATGGTCAGGCTCACTGTGACACATTCATTCTTTCCTTCTGATGAGTTTTGTTTTAGAAGCTTTATAATCTCATTCAAATAGCTTCTGTCAATTCTAGCCTCTTAGTCTGTTGGACACATCTTGAACATATTTGTATTTCTCAGAATTCAAACTTTACCTCTGAAGTCTTTTCATCTCCTATGTAAATAAGCATAGCCAAATGGGAACATAGGTAAAATTACAGCACCATTCCATTCACTGAATATTTCTGAGTCTCAGCTCTAGATGAGATAATAATAACTACTGGCACAGTTGTAAAGATTAGTGAGATAACATAACACCAGGCATATGGTAGGTAGGCTTCTCAGTAAATGGAAACCATATCATCAGGGTCTGTGAACAGATTTTCTAGAGCTAAATAGGGTATTCAGTGTTAGAAAAAAATGGAAATTATGGCAGACTATCAAGGCAAGGAACAGAGAAAAAAATTCTGGATTACAAAGAAAGAATGGAATAGTATTGACAAAGCAAAAGTGAAGTTTTAAAAATTTGGTTGTAAGATCAGTAGAGAAAAAGTTGTTAGACTAACTAACTGCTGAGTTTACTAAATATTGAGCTAGGATTCTTTACCATCTTGTGCCAGGTTAAATCTGTCCCACCCACCAACAATGATGCTTTAATCTCCATTATGCCATTTGTTTACTTGGACCACTGATAGTACTTTTGTTAGACTGGGATCTCTGAGAAGCAGACTCCAAGACAGGATTAGATATGCCAATTATTTATTAGGGGAAATGTCTTTGAGGAAAAATGTGAGGGGAGGGTCCAGGAGAGCCATCAGAGTATGATGACATTCTGACACTTGCAAAGGAAAGAAGGAAGCTGAATGGAAAAATCTTAGACAGAATGATGTAATAAAAAAGTTAGAAAAGGTTAATGGTGACTCCTTGAGCCAAATATCAAAGAAGTCCTTCAGAAAATTCCTACGTCTCCCAGGAATATTATTTGTACTACACTTGATCATGACCTCTATGCATATGCAATGATAGATTTCAGAGTATGAAAGCTGGGGCCTTCAGACAATTATGCTCTTCACAATCAAATGTGTAACAAATGCACTTTTGTAGCCACCATAGTGGGTACTGAACTTGGTGTTTCCATGTTCTTGCTTGTTTAAAAGCGGAGTAAAGATACTAACATTTTTCTTCAAGTGCACATATTACAATGGTTTAAAATAACTACTAAAACAAAGAAGGGAAAAATTTAAAAACCTAAAAGAATATTTTATGGCTGACTAGTTGTCCATTGTGTATATATATCACATTTTCTTTATTCATTCATCTAATGTTGAACACCCAGGTTGATTCCATATCATGGCTCTTATGCATGGTGCTGCAATAAACATGGGGATGCAGATGTCTCTTCCATATAATGATTTCCTCTCCTTTGAATAAATGTCCAGTAGTGGAGTTGCTGGATCATATGGTAGTTCTATTTGTAGTTTTTTGAGGAATATCCATATTGTTCTTCATAGTGGCTGTACAAGT
>CAUYMX010000574.1:0-20843 GCA_963573855.1 Lepilemur septentrionalis | reverse complement strand
GTAGAAAAAATAAGGATCATAAACTGACTTACGTCAGTTCAGGTCATATTTTGTTGCCAAATTAGTTTGGGCATCAAACTTTTGGTTTGAGAGACAAAACTCTGAAACCACAGAATTGCAGCTAAGGCAGTGATCCCCAACCTTTTTGGTATGAGGGACCGGTTTCATGGAAGACAATTCTCCCACAGACCGGGGCGGGTAGGACAGGGAGATGATTTCGGGATGATTCAAGCACATTACATTTATTGTGCAGTCAAACCGCTCTGCTAATGATCTGTGTTTGCAGCTGCTGCCCAGTGCTAGCTTCACTGCCTCAGCTCCACCTCAGATCATCAGGCATTAGATTCTCATAAGAAGTGAGCTGCCTAGATCCCTCACATGCGCAGTTTACAGCAGGGTTCGTGCTCCTATGAGAATCTAATGCTGCTGCTGATCTGACAGGAGGTGGGGTTTATGCAGTGATGCGAGTGATGGGGAGCGGCTGCAAGTACAGACGAAGCTTCGCTCACTCACCGCCCCTTACCTCTTGCTGTGCAGCCCAGTTCCTAACAGGCCACAGACCAGTACTGGTCCACGGCCCAGGGGTTGAGGACCACAAGGCTAAGGGATTGTGGACCTATATAACCTTTTCCCATGTGATTCCAAAAAGCAAGCAATTGCATGAAGCCATCTCATGTATAGCTGCGATTGTATGAATCAAGCATCTGGATGTGGGCAGGAATGATTGCTGACATGACCCAGGTAAAACAAGGCCTTTGTGCATGTAATACACCTGAGAAATAGTTGTCAGCAATTAATGAAGACAGTGGAGGTGCTCTTAATGTCCATCACTTTCAATTCCCAGTGACTTTGCATCTGGGTCTAGGCTACCTAAGAAAAGAGGTCTCCAATAGGTGAACACAGGGATATAGAGAATACCTTCTTCCTGTCCCCTCCCAGGCCAGTCCTCTCTGGCACATGAGCTCAATATCACATCCTTCTACACACAGGGGATGTGTCTGTAATAGGAGGTCCTTAGCTGGGAGTTTTTAAGGTATATCAGTGGGATCTGAAAACACACAAGTAGAAAGTAATTCATCTTTGCCGGGTGCTTTATCTGGCTCTCCAGCAGGTAGAAACCCTGTGAATCTTAACAGCTGAGCAGCTGCAGGCGACAGACAACCAATATCTCCCAAGTGAATTTGAAAGGATCTTGTAACCCAGGATCCCAAGGGGGTTGTAGCCTTGGGAACCATAGGTAAGGATAATTACTCAGCTCCCATTGTAGTGACTCTTCGGTTCTAGATATAAATTATTGCGGGCATGGCTGCCTAACAGTCTCCAGACCCACACTCAAGACACATTCCTTCTCCTGGAAGGTTACTGTGGCGCCTGTGGCTGCTCCATCCCTGAGCGAGAGTGAAGATCATGCTTTCTAAACAGGCCATGTGCTGGACTCCCTCTGCTTTCTGTTTCCTGGGACTCCAATTAGCAAGTGCAATGCAAAGCGCCCCAGATGGCATGGTTCCTAGGATGGTTTGGGAGCCAGGTGAGTAGCTTTTTGTTTTTTCCTCACTGCGGATATTTATCAGTAAAGGAGGGTATATAGAGCATTCTTGACAGGAACATTTAGTCATAACAAGTCAAGAAATTAATATTTTACTTTTGGTATTATTCATGTAAGAAATCATACCTCGCGAGGAGACAATTCCACTTTTCAATTCAACAGATCTTATTTACTAAACATATACTATATTGTTACTTTGCTCTATTTGCAAAGATTTTAGGGGCTGGTGTATGTATGTAGGAGGTATATGTGAGTGTGTTTAACAAAGGGGACTTCTGGGACAGAAGAAGAAGACAAGACCCAGAGGGGGACCCTGTAGGCAGAATATACAACAGGCCAGTGAAGAAGCACACCATGGGTAGTGGGGTAGAGAGAATCAGAGGATGGAATGAGGGGTCACACCTAGTTGGTAAGATCAGGAGAGACTTCAATAAATTGAGTGGATTTAGAGATGGGCCTTTAAGGATGGGCAAGATTTTAAAGGGTAGATTGGGGGAAGAGGGTGCTTTAGGAAAGCTATCCCTGTGAGAAAGCATGAGCCCTTTTGGGAGAAAGGTCCAGGTTGGCAAAAGGGTAGTCTGTAGATTACCATGAGTAGGAAAATGCGTTGAGCTATTATGTCCCCCAAGTGCCGGGCTGAGGGGTTTCACCTTCTTGCAGGAGGGCAGAAAGAGATACAACCTGGAGAAGTCTTTCAAAGGAACTTAAGCTAGAAAGTGGCCTGAGTTCACTCTGGGGTCAAAATGGCTAGCAGGCTGCTGGTGCAGCATCAGGCCAATGGCCATATGGTGTTGGGAAATGATGTTCCAACGCTGCAGGATTCAATAAAGTGGGGTCAATGCGAGATGATACGATATACGAGGATGAAGCTGTAAAAGAAGCCTTAAGAAGGCTCCTGAGAACCTTCATACTGACAGGATGTTTCACATGAAGAGACCACTGAGCCTGACCATGAGGCAGCAGATCTTGCCTAAAGAGAAGTGGACAAAACATGAGGAGGATGAATTAATTCTACCTTGAACCACATCCGAAAGAGGTTACTTGGGAAAGAAAAGTGAGGAGCAGGCGAAGAGGTAATCGTGTAGTTGAAATCTGTGGATGTAGCTGTCCTCAAAGTATGTTTATAAACATGGTTAAACCTGAAACATACAATTTAAGAATTATTTGGTCTGCAGATGTATTACTTCAAATAAGTGTCTATTGTAATCATAAAAAAAAAAGAAAGAAAGAAAAGAGGCTGGGCACGGTGGCTCACGCCTATAATCCTAGCACACTGGGAGGCTGAGCTGGGAGGATCCTTTGAGCACAGGAGTTCGAGACCAGCCTGAACACAGGTGAGACCCCATCTCTACTAATAAAATAGGAAGAAACTAGCTGGACAACTAAACATATATAGAAAAATTTAGCCGGGCATGGTGGCGCATGCCTGTAGTCCCAGCTACTTGAGAGGCTGAGGCAGAAGGATTGCTTGAGCCCAGGAGTTTGAGGTTGCTGTGAGCTAGGCTGATGCCACGGCACTCTAGGCAGGGCAACAGAGTGAGACTCTGTCAAAAAAAAAAAGAGAGAAAGAAAGAAAGAAAACAAAATAGCATGGCCAAAGCCAAAGAGCTGTGTGTGGATGAGCCTGAAGTTGAGAAGCTGTCAAGAGTCTCTTAAAATCAGCTGGATGACATACAACATGAAGGCAGGAGAACGGAGAAGTTCACGGAGGCGAGGACCCTGCATAACATTTAGACTTAGCTACTGATCGAATATGAGTCAGGAGTGTGTCAGATTGGACACCTTTGCCAGCTAGGACCAGACAATAAACTGGCTCATGAAAATGCATGTCAAGAAAGAAGGCAGGCTTCCATGTCAGCTTTCTCCAGGGTGTCCAGCTCTGTCCACCTGCGGTTCCCTCGGCTCTGCCATCATCTGCATTCTCAGGCAGTTTCCATCGTGATGACACAATGGTTAAAATGCTGGTAGAATTGCTGGCTTCACCTCTGTACAATAGCTCGTCCAGGAAAGGAAAGAGACTATCTTTTTGAATGGCTTGCTCTCTTTTAAATACACATCCTTTCTTATTTTTTAAAAACTTTTAATTGGAAATGTGACACATGAATGGAAAAGTACATAGAACACAGATTTAATTATAGCTCAGTTAGTCTTTTTTTTTTTTTTTTTTTGAGACAGAGTCTCACTCTGTTGTCCGGGCTAGAGTGCCGTGGCATCAGCTGAGCTCACAGCAACCTCAAACTCCTGGGCTCAAGCGATCCTTCTGCCTCAGCCTCCCAAGTAGCTGGGACTACAGGCATGCACCACCATGCCCGGCTAATTGTTTCTATATTTTATTAGTTGGCCAATTGATTTCTTTCTATTTTTAATAGAGACAGGGTCTCGCTCTTGCTCAGGTTGGTCTTGAACTCCTGACCTTGAGCGATCCGTCTGCCTCCCAGAGTGCTAGGATTACAGGCATGAGTGACCACGCCTGGCCAACACTTCATATACTGATGTGATCTTAGCCTGTTTTCTATATAATTATAAATAACTCAAAGGATTATGGTATTGACAAAGCCTGTGAGTGGACAGGCTAAATATAAAATATCAGCATGTAGAAGAGGTGCTTTTCCCCGTGCTAGGCTGAGGATCTAAAGACCAGGTTATAGCCTGAGCTGCGACATTGTGGTGTGACCTTGGCTGAATCTTTCAACCTTCTTTAGCTTTAGTTTCTCCATCTTAAAACGTAACACTTAGCTGCAGGGCTAGTATTTGGCCATCAGCAAGAGTGAAGGCAAACTGTTAAAATGAAATATTTCTGTGCCAGTTGGTGAATAACTGTTGCCTTGAGCTCCAGCAGGCTCCCAGCAGCCTGGCCCCACCTGACAAGTTCCCCCCATCTGCTCAAGATTCGGCAGCTAAAGGGTTAACATCCAGTACTGCTGAGCTGTCCAGCATCCTGTGCCCGCTGAGGGCTGGTAGGACCTGCACCCTGTGGGTTGCAAAGTATTTCCAATATCACCCCTTTCCCGAGCCCCACACAGTATTCTATCAGTGGGGTGCGTCCATTTGCCTCCAAAGCACACTTTCAACCCTTGGGCTTCATCTGTCTCTAAACTAGTCATAATCATAAGGTTCTGATGTTTTGTCAGACCTCAGTCCCAAAGTGAGCAATTAAAATGAAAAAAAGAAAAACCAACAAACAAAATAAACTGAGTTCTGGGAAGGAAGGCAAGAGCGTGGATATTCGTGGTCTCCGGGCCCACTGAATCTCGTGGCACGCAGGGCGCTGGGCTGACTGCCCCGGCTGTCTGGAAACAGGGTTGATTCTGACCAAGCCCTCTCCCCTGAATCCTCTCAGCTTGTTCCTCCAGGCAACTCCGAGTTACTGCATCTTCTAGAATGTGCGGGCCTCCACTGCAATGATTCCCCTGGGAACAGGGGAGAAAGAGAGAAAAGTGTCCTCACCAACACAGAGCATGGCCAGCTGCTGCTGCCAGGCCTGGGCACATCCCGCTCCGATCACCACCTTCAGCGAAGGCGAACTGGATACAGCCAGCAGCCTTCCTTCTGCAATTCAAACCAGCCCAGGGAAGGTGACCTCGCAGTTGCCTCCCTTGGGGACTTCCTGTTTGTTCGCATGCAAACATCCCCCTTTCTGCTGATGGATGTCCCAGCACCTCACTGTTTTCAGGGCCCTAGGAGAATCACTCCCACTGCTGTTGTAGCCCTTCTATGTGGAAGGGACCTGGGAGGAGCCAGGAGATCTGGGTTCACATCCAGTTTCTGACACCAGCTGGGCAAGTCACCCATCTGTAGGATAGGGTTAATGCTTATCCCGCACCCATACAGGTCTGTTTTGAGGATTAAATGAGATGAAGCAGATTAAAAACTCCTGAAAACATAGAGCCTTTGTATGGTTTGTCTTTCACATCCTCTCTCTCCAGTGGTTCATTTGGCTCTTTTGGAAGCAAGTGGGAAGCGGTCTTGCACTTCACTGCAAGAGCAGACAGGGAAGGGCGACCCTTCTCCCACTCCCCTCTAAAAGGTACAAACTCAGATCTCCAATCAAGGTCCAATGGAGGATGATGCTGAATGAAGCTAATGGCTCTAAGGAACCACAGCTACTCTGGCTTGATTTTTTTAGCTAACTTTTCTTTCCAGAGAAAAATTCTTATTGTAATGCATCACACCCTGCACTTGACCCTGAGCGGACTGTCTGTTCTGTCTGTACAGATGTGGAAACTGAGGCATGGAGAAGTTAAATGATTCACGTGCCGGGACCCAAAACACAAGGCCCAGGTGGTGGTTTGGAACCAGATTCCTCTCCTCTGTCTGATAGGTAGGTTCGATGAACGTTCCTGTCAACACTATTCCTGCCGTCACTCAAATAAAATACAGAAGAATTCCCGTACCCCAGTGAAGTCTCTCCTGCCCTTTTCCAATCAAGTCCCACCTATAGAGGTAATCACTGTTCGGTGTCTATCACGCTAGATTAGTTTGACCTGTTCTTGAACTTCACATAAATAGGATTATATGGTCAAAGCTCACTTGGGTCCAGCTTTGTGTGTATGTGTGTGAGAGTCAGCCGTGGCGTTTGTGCATGTCAGTAGCTGGTTCCTTTTATTGCTGCGTAGTGCTCCATCGAAGGAATATGCCCATTTTGTTTATCCATTCTCTCGCTGTTGGAGATCTGGGGTTGTGTCCAGGTTTTGGCCATTGTGAATAAAGCTACCATGAACGTTTCACAGAAATTTTTTTTTTTTTTTTTGAGACAGAGTCTCACTCTGTTGCCCAGGATAGAGTGCCATGGTGTCAGCCCAGCTCACAGCAACCTCAAACTCCTGGGCTCAGGCGATCCTTCTGCCTCAGCCTTCCAAGTAGCTGAGACTATAGGGATGTGCCACTATGCCCAGCCAATTTTTTCTATATATATTTTTACTTGGCCAATTAATTTCTTTCTATTTTTTAGTAGAGACGGGGTCTCGCTCTTGCTCAGGCTGGTTTTGAACTCCTGACCTTGAGCGATCCGCCGCCTCGGCCTCCCACAGTGCTAGGATTACAGGCGTGAGCCACTGTGCCCAGCCTTCACAGAAATCTTTTTGAGGACACATGCTTTTATATTTCCTGGCAAATACCCGGAAGTGCGATTGCTGCATGGGACGGTAGGTGATGTTAAACTTTATAAGAAACTGTCAACCAGCTTTCCACAGTGGCTTCCCAACCACTTTGGCAAACTGTTTGGCAGTTTCTCAGAAAGACGTTGATCAGAGCTGTGAGTTTGCATCTTTGGGAAGCAAGAGTGGGGCCTCGCTCTCCCCTTCCCTGTATCCGCTTTCAGCGAAGGGCTCCTGCCGGCGTGTGTGACAGTTCCGATTGCCCGGTATTCTCCACGGCACTTGCTACTGTCAGTCCTTTCAGACCCAGCTGTCCTGGCAGGCGTGAGGAGGGACGGGACCACATCTCCACCTGCCAGCCCCTTCGGCTCCCGGCTTTTGTGGTGATGTCTGTGCCACCCTGGCTACTTCTCAGGGAGGCACCTCAGAGCTTCCTGTCCTGATCACTTTCTGGGTCCCCGAAAATGTCACTTCCCCAGGGCCCTCAGAACAAGACTGGAGATCCTGCACTGGTCTCTCAAGACCTCCCAGCCTGGCCTGCGCCTGCCTGTCTGGCCTCATTTTCCTCAGTGTCTCCAC
The DNA here is from genome assembly GCA_963573855.1 of Lepilemur septentrionalis. Taxonomy (NCBI): domain Eukaryota; kingdom Metazoa; phylum Chordata; class Mammalia; order Primates; family Lepilemuridae; genus Lepilemur; species Lepilemur septentrionalis. Next base: position 13,622 of record CAUYMX010000574.1, on the reverse strand, counting down.
TCCCGCCCAGTGGCCGGCAGAACTGTCACCTCTGCCCTTGCTGCTCCCTGAGTCCCTTCAGAGGGCTCATCTCCTGGGGACAGGAGCTGCCAGGCCCTGCCTCTCTTCCTCCACGGGGCGGGAGCTGCTGTGATCCTTTCACACCCAGGGCTCGGGTGCAGCTGGGTGCTTTTGGAGGCGGGGTCTTTGCAGCAGAACAATTAGTGTCCCTCACCCCTTTGCCCTCATCTCCTACTCCTCCCACTTATCTGCCAGATCCATCCTGAGGTAGGAATTAGGAAGTGACACTCCCTGGCTCTGTGTGTGTTTTATTTTCAGCTCACAGCCACCGTTTTCCACGCGGCCTGCCCTGGCCCCTTCCTAGAGTTCCTAGCAGCACAGTTCCTGTCTGGAAGCCGCGGGCAGCGGACGGGGAGCTGCTTGGCTGCTGGAGCGAAGAGGGGCCATGCTGGGGGCTGACCTCCCCCGGCCAGCCCTCCCCACCGTGTGGATCCGCTTGCTGGGAACCCTGTCTCAGGCTGTCCCTGAGGCCTCTCAGAAAGGGGCCAGGCTCACGCCGCCGTCATTGGATTCAAGCAGACTGGGAGGGTCTGCTTCTCCCCACCCCACGGTCCCTGTGCATGCTCCCAGCTCCATGGCAGAAGCGACAGGTGACCCCCACTCCACCGCAATCCCCACCCAGCATCATCTCTGGTGCCATTCCTGAAAAGGACACTGTAAGGTGTTCCCCAGACACCTGCAGAACACCCTGTACCATCGCCTGGACCAGGCTCTGAGAGAACCACCTCCTCTGGCTACCCAGACGTGGAAACTGAGGCACAGAGAAGTTAAGAGACTTGGGTGCCAGGACTCATGATGTAAGTCTCAGGCTGTGGTTTTGAAATAGCATCTTCTCTTTCTAATAGGTTTGACGAACCTAGAACAGTGTATTCCTATATATACAATCTCTGCAAGATGCCCAATGAAAAAAAGTGTTCTAAGGCCAAATTTGGAAATCATTGCACACAAAGTTAATGTATAGTAAAGGCTCTGAGAAGTTCTAAAGTTGAGAAAATGGTTTAACCTAATATTTGCTGGGGCTGCTGTAACAAAGTGACAAATTTGTGCATTGGGCGGCTTCAACAACGGAAATGTGTTGTCTTCCAGTTCTGGAGGCTGGAAGTCCAAGATCAAGGTGTTGGCAGGGTAGGTTCCCTCTGAGGGCTGTGCCGAGGTATCTGTCCCAGGCCTCTCCCTGTCCCTGGAGGTTTGCTGCCGTCTTCAGAGTTCCTTGGTTTGTAGAAGCATCACCCGGATCTCTGCTCCATCTTCACGTGGCGTTCTCCCCGTGTGGGTCTTTGTCCAAATTCCCCCTTTCACAAAGACACCAGTCATATTGATTAGGGCCCACTCTACTCCAGTATGACCTTAACTAATTGCATTTGCAATGAACCTATTTCCAAATAAGGTCACATTCTGAGGTTCTGGGGTTAGGACATCAACATAGGAATTTGGGGAGGACACAATTCAACTAACTATGCCAAGATTTCCCATCTTTAATTTACACTTCCTGGGATTGAAAAGAGGTTGATGATGCAGCTCAGGAGAACCAGAGCACACACTCCCACGCCACAAAGAGCAGCCCCTACCTGTGCACCTTCCCCAAACTCACGTGTCACTGGAGGGTCTGCCACCCCCTTGGGGGTGCCCAGTCTGAGCATCAGGCCTCAACCCCTGCTAGGAGCAGACTAGGGGTTGGCTCAGATGAGAGGGGTCTCCACAGGCTCCCTGAGGGGGCAGCCCAAGCCCCTGCCCAGAGGAGAAACAGAATCAGCCCATATTTGTTTATTCATCCCAGCGCTGGGCGTAGGAAGAAGGCTCTGTCACAGGAGCCGCCACCAGACTGAGCAGAAGAAAGATCAATTCCCTCTTGGTGTTCAGCATCCCCTGAGCCCTCACAGTCTCTAGTTCTTACGGGGAACTGGAGCTCTGGGACAGGTGGGAATTTGTCTTTCGTCTGAGGCACAAATTTGACACCATGTGCTGGGGCTGGTGTGTGGAAGTCCCCGGGCAGTGAAGGGCCTCACGTAAGCATCTGGTGTGGCCTTCCTGCCTCCCGCCCACATGCTCCGGGGAGTGATGGAGGCTTTCTTGGGGAAGAATGGCCCTGTTGGACTTCTGTCTTCTGAGTGTCTCAAGGAACAGACGGGAAATAGAAGGCTTTTTTATTAAAACTGTACGCACAGCTGGCCCTCAACAAATCACTGAACTTGACACGAGCTTCTTATTGACCAGTGGCTCCCTTAAATACCACAGTAGGGAGGCTGTCCTGAGATATTATTGGCACAAAGAGTCACATTGAAGGGGACCAGGGGTGGCATTTAGATGAGCCGGGAGAATCAGTGAGGCCAGACAAGAAGCAGGGAACTGCGGGTCTGAAAGATGAAGGTCAAAGAGAGAATATGCTTGAAGTTTAAGAGACCACACACATCTCAGGCAAGGAGAACAATGCGGAATACATCAGGAATACGAGCAAGTGTTTCCTTGAAACTTGGGAAAAGCAGTTGTGGGATGAATAAAAGCAAGTACTCCTTTTCAAGCAGGTGACACAGAAGTCATTGGCCCAGGATATAACGTAAGCTGATGACGTTAGGAATAAGTTTAAATCAAAAGAGTTTAAATCAATAGACAACTGATGACACAGTCACGGACTGTAAGTCTAGCCACGTGAGGGGCAGCTGGGGTTCCAAACGTACAGTGGAAACCGCTCAAAAATGTCACAGACTGGCTGTGAGCCCAAAGCCTGATGAAAATCTATAATATTTACAAACATGATTCTACTTTTAAAATGATGCTTCCCCTTCCTCTCTGCCACTTGGATAACTTTTTTCCCCCTTCTTTATAACTAGTAATCACAGGTAGCGTGGCATGGGGATAAGGTCACAGGCATAAGCACAGGAAGGTCGGTTTAAATCCTGGTTTTGCCTCTCATGGGCATGACTTTTGGTGAATTATTGAACTTCATCTGATCAATCGGGATACTAATCCAACCAGATTCTTAGAAATCAGTGGAATACATTATGTAAAACGCTTGGCACACAGTAGATGCTCAGTAAAATTAGCTCTCTCCCCTTCTCCCGTCTGCAGGATTCTAGAGCAGAAATTAGCTTTTCTGAGCTGGGACAGACACAGCACAGACACTGGTTAGACGGAGAGAGAAAGTTCGTCTCAATCTGTGCCCCCGTCCCGCTGTCTGGTTTCTCATGGAGCTGAGTTCTCTCCCAGCGTTCATGGGACTTCAGCAGGAGCTGGGGGTGAAGCAGCGCCTCCTGGCAACTTCCTCTCTTGAGAAGACCTTGACAATGACCTCAGGCTCCATTCCTCATGGCCAAAAGCCCTGACCAAATTCAACAATTTTAAGAGAAGGAAACTGTAAATAAACAAAAACTGCGAATAGCTCCTTCTCCTTGCTCTATGCCACTTGGATCATCACAGCTCCTCTTGTTAGAAGCTGTCTTTCTTCTTATCTGTAGGTTCTCTGTGCACCTATTTACACGCCCAGCACCGGGAGACAGTGGGGGACAGGGAAGACACAGTCCCTGACCTCGGGGGACTCACAGCCCAGTGGAGAAGGAATAAAAGTTAACATTTCCTGTGGGAAAAGTCATGTTTAAGAACACCTGGGGCAGGGAGGAGGCCTAGGCAAGGGACCCTCCTTCACTGACCAGGACCCAGCCATGTGGGGGGCGGGGGGCACCAGAGGAAAACGGAAAATGAAATGGGGTCAGAGTGGAGAAGAAAGGGGTTTATTTTATTTACCAGGGGTTGGGGAGGCAAGGGAGAGGGGAACAAGAGAGAAGCCAGGCAAGACAGGACCAGGAGCCTGGGTCCAGCCACATGGTCGCTCCCTTACCTGCTCAGCTCAAGTCCACCGGCCGCGCAGAAGAAGAGGAGGACAAGCCCCTGGATTTGTCCCAGGAGGAGCATCCTGCTCCGACCAGCCCCCAAGGGAAGCCATGTGTGGTCCCTTAATCCTCTGCTGCCTGGTGGGGGTCCAGGAAGTTCTACTCTTTACTTTCAGGAAGACTATGGTCCAAGGTACCCTCCCTTCAAGGTGGAGATTTGAATGACAAAGGGGGAAAAGGAAAGAAAATAAGTCTCCCAGAGCAGGCCCCTGACTCCCAGCATTCCCGCAGAGCCCCAACCACCTACCTCGGGCTCCACAGGCTTGGGGGCAGCAGGTCAGGCGTCAGGTTTGCCAGTGTAAATGCCATCAGGAACCATGTTTCTTCATCCTAGGAGGGTAACATCCTTAAGCCACAACCCCCCTCTCTTCCCTCCCCCCCAATCCCTGGCCCCCCACTTCCCCCCTGCAAGATGGGAGCTGCTGGGGTGACTGATTTGTCAGGTTTGCTTAGGACTGTCCCATTTTACATGCTGAAAGCCCCATGTCCCTGGAACCCATTCAGTCCCAGGTCACCTCAAAGCTTCCTCAAGGCCACCCAGTTTTGGTTTTTTTCTGAGGGCTTCCCTAGGCAGCCATGGGGTCCTAGCCCCTCACACTGGGTTCACCCTCAAGGACTTTGCCCCAGTGCTCTGCAGCCATGGCAGAGAGCTCCCCAGGGGAGGCTACCCTAACAGACTCTGCCCAGCTCCCTCTCCCACCAGACAGGTCTCCGTGTCATCCTGGTCCCTGCCTGGGGAGGCAGGGGGCTGCTTTTACTGGGGACTATGCCATACTGGACACATTGCATTATCTTGCATGATCTTCCCAACCCTCTTGGGAAAGGGAGCAGATGAGGAAAAGGACAGGAAAGTGGTGGCCCTGGGATTAAAATCCAGGTCTGGCAAACTCCAGAGCCCATTCTCTGAAAAATAAGAAATAACGAAGGGTTTGTAGGGGCTGGGGTAGTAGCCCAGAAAGCATCAGAGAGTTGGAGGGTGAGGTCAACAAGGCCCCACAGGAGATCTTTTCAAAATGCCCAGCTGCCCATGGTCCCCTACCCCAGAGAACCAGCAGGGGTGGTGCAGGTGGCAGATCTACTCTGAAAAAGCCCCCAGGATGTTCTGGCACATCGCCCACCCCCATCACCCCCCCATCGCCCCCTGAGGACCACGGGGAGGAGACTGCCCTTTCAACACAGAAGCGTGGGAAAGAGCTCCTGCAGGTGAACATAAACCTCTAGATCCATAAATCTCTCAGGGATGTTCTCCAGCGCCATGAGGGCCACAACTCCTCATTTCAGAGACCTCCTCCATGTTGTATTTCAAAGACGGCTGTTTATAACCGTCTCAGAAATGTGACGCTGTGCAGCTTGAGCTTTTCTCTGGATACAGCTTTCAGTGGTTGCCCTGGAAAATAAATCAAGGCCCAAGGCCCATAAGAAATCCCAGTGAGCCTTGAAATGTCAGAGGAAAGGCCTTAGTTCCCTAAACTAATTCTTTTTCTCACTCTCCTTGTGAATGCATCAGTGTTTCACTGACTTAGAAATTTTTAGGGGAACTTGGAACACATTTGCCACCAGCAGAGGCTTAGGGCATCGCCAGACGGTTCAGGACCTCAAGCTAAAATTTCCCAAGAATCTCTCTTAATCTCTTTTAGCTGCAAACTGAGCACATCTCTAGTCCTTTCTGTAAGTTCAGGGAAGTATTTCTTCAATATTGCTTAATTTGTGTTAGCTGTAAAATGGAGAAATCTGTAGTCCTTTCTATAATTCCAAAAGAGTGTTTCCTGGGGCCGCAGAGAGGAGAAAGAGGAGGCAGTCCCTTGCTGGCTTGCTTCTCAGACTTTCCCTGGCTCCTAATTCCCGTGGAACTCCTGGGGCAGCTTGGCCTCTGCATGTGGGCCTTTACCTTGCATTTATTGAACACTCTGTGCCGAGCCCGGCCAGGGGCCATCCCAGGCGAACGTGTTCTTGAGGTCCATCCACACCAGCCTCTTATGTGATTTGATATGATTCTTCTGGCTGGTCACGGCGCCTGTCCCCATGGTCAACACCTGGTCATAGCGTGTGCATCTTATTATTGTACTTAGCATTATTTCACTTAAGTTTCATCAAGACCCTGAACGGCATCGTTCCCAAAATGCCTCTGTTTCTTGCCGTCCCGGCTCCCTGTGAAGAGCCACAGGCCTCCAGAGCGCGAATCCCTGTGTCGCCGCGACCTGAGGAGCGGTGATATATGAGCCCGTCTGACCGGCTTGCTTTCTTGCACTACTACGTTATCCCCGGCCCCTAAGCCTGCTGCATTATGAATGAGCATGAATCAGACAGGAGAGGAGGTTCCGAGGGGGCCTCCCTTCTTCCCCTAAAGGAAAAGCACAGCAGAGGCCATCTCCTCAGGTGTGTGTCATTCCCGTCAGGCCGAGGTGGGAAAACCTCGTCACTGATTGAACTTTAAAATCTTGCACTTGTTGGAGTTTCAAAAGCCCAGACCCCTGGGCATTGTGCTCACTTTCTAAGTGACACGTGAACCTGAAAATGAAAAAAGAAGGAATGGTATGAGTCACCGCCCTGTGAGGGAGGGGCGGGCGGAGGTTCTCTCCACTCCTCCCTGCCACCTCTGGTTCTCAAGGGCTAAACTGGTCCTCTCTGCAAAGCAGGATTTTCTTGGTGGTGCCTGATTCAGGTCCCCTTTTGGGCTGGTCCTGAGAGCATTCAGCAAACCAGATCTGCTCGCCCTATTTGCGGCGGAGCCATGCCAAGGGGGATTAACCTGGTGGGGCTGGGATGTGACAAGTGGATGGGAGCCTCGTCAGCTGCAGAGCACCGCCGGGGAGGACTTTGGTTCCCAAGAGCCAGCAAAGCTCCTGCCGTCCTCTGCTGCAGAGCCGCCTTCCTCCACCATCCTGCCCAGGCCTCCGGGCTCTGCCTTGCGGTTTCTGGCCATCTGAGCAGGTGCTGGAGAACCACCAGGATCTAGGAAACCACCTGCCCTTCTTCCCATCCGGGCTTCCAGCAAAGGCCCGGAAGGCACGAAGCCACATTGAACTCGTACAGAACATATTGGTTTCCAGGCGGATTCCTCTTCCTGCTGCTCTGTGTTCTCTAGGGCTTTTGCCATTGTTCGGTGAAGGATTTTTAACCAAGCTTTACCTGCCTGGAGGCTGTAACCACAGAATAGGGCTGCTGGGAAGAAATCATCACGGAACATCATGTCTGAACCTCCCCTGTGCTCTTCCTGTGGATAGAAGGAAGCACGAGGGGACTGGGCCCAACATCTGCATCGTGCAGCGGAGGAGAGTGAAGTCCAGATGAGGGGAATGTCCTGTTCTGTGTCACAGTTAGCTCTTCTGGGACCAGAACCGGACCCAAGTCTGTTGGTCTTCAGTCTCCCCTCCTAGGCACCATCAACTCACCCACTGCATTTTCCTTGCAGCGGTGACCAGGGTCTGAAAGTCCTTATATATTATCTTTACGTGATTATTCTCTGTCTTTGCTTCCCCCACACTCCCACCAGCATGTCAGCTCCTTGGGACTTTGTCTCTCTCATCTCCATGGCACCCCATGCCTGCGCGGTGTCTGGCACGCTGCTCAGTGTGTATTGTTGACTTCCCGATGGACTCTGTCCCGTGCCCAGTGCCTGACTCTGGCCTGCCTTTAGCAGCACTAGGAAGCAGGTGTTTAAGAAGGAGCCCTAAACCAGAGGCTCACTCAGGTAAATAAAGTGGCTTATCTTTACTAGACTCTCACTTAAATGAACCAGGCTAGTCACAATTAGACAAGTAAGGAGAACAGTGCAGTGAGTCACTCTTTGCTCCTGCCTCTGACACCCAGAGAGGTTACCTCACCCACTTCAAGGCAGGAAGAACTGCTGGATTACTCACCTGCCCAGGAGCTCATTGCCAGCTGCAAGTTCTCCCTACGTGTCCATGAGGCGGTGTTGAGAAACCAAGGGCAGTGGCCGAACGACCTGTGGAGTGGGATCCCACTCTGGACCATGGTGCACACGTTGTGTATATGTACAGAGAAGGACCTGGGCGATGCATATATTCCAATGAATGCCCCAAAGGGGAGAATTGGTTTGAGGGTGTAATATTTAGGGAGGGCAACTCCTGCTTTGCACAGTATACACTTTCATGCATAAGTACTTGAAATAAAATTACTATGAATAGTTTTTAAAAATAAATTTTTGGGCAGGGGAGATGGCTCCCACCTGTAATGCCGGCACTGTGGAAGGCTAAGGTAGGAGGATTGCTTGAGGCTAGGAATTTGAGACCAGCCTGAGCAACATAGAGAGAGCCCGTCTCTACAAAAAATAGAAAAATCAGCTGGGCGTAGTGGTGCACACCTGTTGTCCCAGCTACTCGGGAAGCTGAGGCAGGAGGATCACTTAAGCCCAGGAGTTTGAGGTTGCAATGAGCTATGATGATGCCACTGCACTCCAGCCTGAGTGACAGAGTGAGACCCTGTCTCAAAAAACAAACAACTCCCCCAAAAAACAACAAAAGAAATTCTTCCTGAGAATCCAAAATAACTGTGCTGTACCCACCTCCTTTCTCACTTTCTCCACCTCCTTCTTCTTTCTTTCTATTCTACCTGGCTGCCATTAGGCCCAGGAACACAAAATCTGGCTTAAACCAAAGAAAAATGATTTAATATGGCAGAAGATCTAGGCTTTAAATGTTTAGACCCCTGAGGAATCAGGTCAAAGATTTTACTGACCAACAGGCTCGCTGGGTTCCACGGACACAAATTGCCCCTCCAATCCCAGACAACCACCTCTTTTTTTTTCCTATCCACTTTCTCAGGCCTCTTCTCTTCAGGGACACCTGCCTAGATTTAGCATCTAAATGACAGGTCCTCTCCTAGCAGCAAACAGTGCACTAACCACATGTGATAAGGCAGCAGCTTCCCAAACTTTGGGTTGCATCTGAACGCCCTGGGGAGCTTTTGCTGTGATTTGCAGCCCACTGAGACTCCTAGAGGTCTACCTGCATCCCAGGTAGGGTAGGAAGTCAGGGAGCCTCATTACCCGAGGGAGAATGGCAGAGTGCCACAGGGTGAGCTGCTTTCTGAAAACACCAACTGAATTTATTCTATTTTTATTTAAAAACATAAGCTCCCGGTGATTTTGACATCTCCCTAAAGCAGAGATCCACAGCTATTGTGTCACTCTGACCAACTGGGCTGAAAAGATGCCCCAACTCCTGTTGGCCCCCTCTCAGGAAGGGCACGGGGTTCTGGGGGGGCTGCAGGCGGGAAGCGAGTGTCACCGGTGTGGAAATGGCACCAGAGGCCAGCTCTTGGCACCGTCTCACGTAGGGAGCAGGAAGCTGGCTGCAGCCTGGGGTTTTCCTGCTCTACAGGGCTGTGCTGAGAGCAGGCTTCACGCTGTGGCCCTCTGTGGGGAAGGACAGCTGAGGCCGCACCGGTTTTCAACTTGGCCACCTGGCAATGGCTCTGAGGTCAGGGGACAAAGGAGAGATTCAAAGGAAATAAACAAATAGACCAAGCTGTTGGGTGGAGGGGGGGCAGGGGGAGGAGAAGAAAGACTTGAGGCGCTGGTAACCCCCAAACACTTTCCCTGAGAGCAGCAGAGCCTGAAAGTCCAGTTTGGAGAATGGGTGGAGAGGAAAAGAAAATTTCTCTTCAGCAAAGCGCCCGTTGAAGTAAGCAGAAAGGTAATTATTTCTCCCTCGGGTAATGAGGCTCCCTTAGGACAGCGCAGTCAAGATGGCCCTACTCATTTCAAAGGCCGCCTTTTAGGTTTCGATTTCAGAACAGGGGAAGGAACACCCCTACTCATGGCCTGTGAGCACATGGAGAAGGCTGTGGGGTCCCCCCTGCCCTGGGGCTGTGCCTCGTCCCTGTGTCCTGAGGATGAAGATAGCCAGGTAGCCCGGGCCACCTTTCCCAAGGCCCAGGTGGGGAAGAGACGTGTCTGCCGTCTTCCAGGCAAGGCTGACATTTGTTTGGCCCAGTGACTTTCTCTCGTTTTTGAAAATCAATTCTGCCCACGGTCTTTTGCTTTACAAGGCTGGGGACCCCCATTCCACAGGGGAGGCGACTGCTTGGCACAAAGGGGCTCTATGACTATCTGCCTCCATGAGCACCCACCCACCAGCACCTCAGATGCCTCGGCTCTTCTCTGGACACCCAGGGCCGTGCATTTCTGCACCTTTCCACAGGTGTGTGGAGTGCTGACCCTGAGGAGCCAATGTCCGCCCCCACGTGCACTCGGAGGGCCCCCAGGCACCCATCACCCACACCCAGGGCCACACTTCCCGCCTCTGCCCCTCCTGTAAGGCCCATCTCCCTTCTCACCCCAGCTGCCCGCCACTGCCACCAAGGTGCAGCCTCCTGTCCCCTGCCTGCCCTCAGTCTCTGCCCTCACCAAACAGCTCCAGAAGTGCCTACTAAAGTGCCAATTTGTTCCTGCCATACCTGCTTCTGCTCTTGAAACAGCCCTTTGTAAAGTCAATAGAAGGCCCTAAGGTGGGAACAGTGGTAGGGGCTGATCTCTGCAAAGGTACAGGCATAGCCAGCCACTGTTCCCCAGCTTGCTGTCCTGTAATTGCTTGCTGCTCAGGAGTCACATAGCTGATGGTCATAAAGATTCTTAGCTTTCTTCATTGCTCCCATAGATAACATCACCCTTGTGAAACCTAAGGCTGGTCTGAGATATCTTCCAGACCCTGCGTTCTGGTGGACCAACCGACCCACCCAGACCAGTGGCCCATACCAAAGAACCAACTCAACTTGTCTTGCCACCTGGAACTGACTCAATGCAAGAAGACAATTTCTGCTTCCTGACCCTGTGAGTTCATCCCCAGCCAAGCAGTAGACGCAGTTCTCCAGCCCTTTGCCCACCAACCTACCTTTAAAAACCCTGACCCACAAATTCTCAGGGAGAAGGATTTGAGAAACTCTTTCCCTCGCATGGCGCCTGCAATAATAAACCCTTTCTCCTCTGTAACCTTTGTTGTCTCAGCGTATTGGCTTCCTCTTGAGCAGCTGGCAATGAACTTGGTTGGGTGGTCATACTCTTTGGCGAATCTCTGCCCCCAGGATGCAGTCCGCACGGACCCCCCTAGCCCTTCCTCCTGCCCACACCGATCCCCTCTGCAGCCTCACCTCCCTGCTCCCTGTGGCCTGAGCCTCATACTCCAAACACCCAGGACCCCCGAACCTCCAAGCGTGCTGTGCTGTCTTCCACAGGCCTCAGCATGGGGCCCTGCTCAAAGGGGCCCTCGCCACTGCCCCCTTGACAGAATTCAGCCCACACTTCCCCCCCCAGTGCTGCTAGAGTTGGCCAGCCCCCTTCTCTGCCTCCAGTGTCCTGGGTGACAACTTTGTCTTATTTTAGAAAAAAGCTCTTCTCTATGCATTGTAATGATATATTTTTTCACATCCCCTCCCCCACTGGACAGTGGGCTATTGAGAGTTTCCCTAGGCCAGGTGCTAGCACAGAGTTGGCACCTAGTGGATGCTCAATGAAAGAGAAAGGAAAGAGAGGGAAGCGGGGAGAGGGGAGAGGAAGGTACTGGGTCAGCTGCTAAACTTGAAGTTGGAAGCTTTTCTTAGGTGAAACTTGTATCTGAGGCGCAGAGCTGTGTCTGGGATAAGGCGAGGGAGACCCCATTCTCAGGCCCTGCGTGTGCAGATAAGCACCCGAGAGCAAGACCTCCTTAAATTTTGTGCCCTACACACCCCTCTTCCCTCATCCCAGTCCCTTGCCTTCCTCACGGCCCAAGCTCACTCACTGATTTGTAAATTCGGTGGCTGTTTGCTGGGCGTCTGCTATGTTAGCTCTGTGTTAGGCACTGGGCGTAATACAACTATGGTTGTGGACAAGGAAAACACCGCGCCTGCCCTTAGAGAACTCGTGGTCTAGGAGGAGAGACAGACAAGCCGATAGTAAATCAATTCACATTTAATTACAAACCATCATATGGGCTATAAAGGAAGCAGATATGTGGCTCTTAAAATACAAGCCTGTCAATGAAAAAACGTGCCTTTCCCAGAGAGAGAGGGGAGAATCTAGAACCAGCACCAGAGAGGAGTGTCTAGAACTCAGCCAAAATTCAACAGCTCTTGTTTGGCAAGCCCTTCTCTGGCCTCTGCCTCCCCGGGATGTGCAGCTGTTCCCGCTGCCCCACCCCAGAACCATCTGGCAATATCCAGTGATGGTGAACATACATCCACTTTATGAGGCAGCAGTTCCCAAGACACTGTTACGGGGATGACTGTGGAAACGTTCCCAGGGGTGCTGTGCACGGTGATGTGGCATGTGAGTAACGCAGGTGTCCAGCAGTAGGGGAAAGGCTAAGAACGTTATGATGGCCACGTACAAAGGAATTCTATGCATCAGTGGGAATTAACCAGCTAGATGTGCACACGCAGACATAGAGGGGTCATAAAACGGACTGCCGAGAGAAGAGACAGAATGATATTCATAGCATGCTGTCATTTACGTAAGTGAAAAACACACACCCAAAACTGCAGTACATATTTTACAAGGATCTGTCTATATAGATGAGATGAGAATGGGAGTGGAGATTAAAGGGGGGAGAATAAAATAATATCCAGAATGAAAAGGCTTTGCACAGATGGATGATAATTGAGCACCAAGAGCTGAAGAGCACGGTCAGCTCCCTCCTCTGCTCCTGTGGTCCGACGTGAAGCAAGGTGATACAGAACCAAGCAACCTGTAAAAATCCTGGCTTGCACAGGCATGGCAATTTTATTCCATTTTTTTCAGGGGCCTTAGGAATTGCTCCAACCCGATTTCCCACTTAAGGGTTAAGGATCCCAAGGCCCAGAGAGAGCGTATGAGTTGTCCCAGTTGCACAGCTCGTTGGTGGCAAAAGAAGATGGTTCTAGCAGGTTCTAGCGTCCAGCTGGCATTGGCTGAGCTCCACTCTCTTTTCCATCTGCTCAACCCGAGATTCCACAGTATTTGTTTAAAAGGCGTGGCCATGTTTATCTTAGCACATGGGCGCCCAGTGTGAAGTAATGCCCTGGCATTAACTGGCCTTTCCTATGTGGAGTTCAAGGTGAAGAACTCATAGGAGGGAGGCTCAGGTACTGCTTTATCTTTGTTGTTTAGTGTTTTTTCTCTTTCCAGGACAACCGCCTCAAACCTCAGATGAGCTCATTGACTCACCTGGGCAGGTAAGCGCAGAACCTGCATGGGGCTTTAATGGGAATGACTCCTGGTTGGAGGAAATGATGTCATCGTGCTGAGAGCGGGAGGAGCGAGGCGTTAAAGGACCCGTCTTTCCCAGAGCCTGTTCAGCATGACATGTCCAGAAGTCCCTGCACAGTGTGGGGATAATGCGTTGATGTGTTGATGTCAGCAGTTTTGCTGGAACCCACAGACCCATAAAACTGCTGGCAAGACAATTGAACAGGGTATGAACGTGGGTGGCTGGTCAAGATTTACGACGGGAATTTTCCTGAGATGGGGTAAGAACAATGAGTGCCTGAGAGCCTCTCAAAGCAGCACCCTTCAAAATGGGTTTCTATCACCAACGCCCCCAAATCCTGCATGGTCCAGTTGTTTTTTTTTTTTTGAGACAGAGTCTCACTCTGTTGCCCGGGCTGTAGAGTGCCGTGGCATCAGCCTAGCTCACAGCAACCTCAAACTCCTGGGCTCAAGCAATCCTTCTGCCTCAGCCTCCCGAGTAGCTGGGACTACAG